>CAUJRU010003636.1:0-37930 GCA_963277665.1 Viscum album
CCTGAAAGGTCCGTATATACTAATGATTATCCTTCGTTCGTTGTCCATCATTAGTGAAATCACCCGTTGGCAATGAGAATGGGTGGAAATTGAACTCTTCCACCTTCCAGACCCAGTTCAGTACAACCTACATCGTCATCTCGGTCGGAAAGCTCCCCGCAACGTTCAGAATGGCTAGGCAAAAAATAGATTCTAGAGGTGATATTGGGTTTGGATACTCATAGGTGCCTCTGACATGCACCGCTATCCACACATACATGAGGTGTAATGACCCATATATTCGCTACAACTTCTTCCCTTTACTGATGTGACCCATCATCTTGTACAACTTTGCGGGCATCAAGATCCTGAGGTTAACCCACCCTCTTATCGCCAGCTTGGATTCCATGATAAATGTGCTTGGTCTCACACCCATGTTCATATCTAACACTGGTAGGATCCAACCGCAGTTGAGATCCGTAATGAACTCAGCCAACCTGACTACCAGTTGCTTCCCGGTGCTGACTCTGAATCCCTAAGTTTTCCATTGTATTTCCTCTATGAGCCGCTAGTATGAGTGCTCCTTGCCCCGTTGGGCCCCCTTTGGGGAAGTCTGAGGCCTCACAAGGAACTTCCTATCTTTCAAAAAGTTCAGGAACTGCTTGAACCACCATTTTAATTTGGAATCCCTCACCGACTTCTTGTCCTCTCCCGATACCAGGTTCATCAATTATATCTCCAGCGGTGGATTTTCTTCGGATCCTCCCACTCACCCATAATAGGGAGGAACTCATCATACATCTCCCCCAGTATCAGGACCCCCGAGATCTGATGCACTTCCCATAAACTAATGTTGACCTCTCTATGGTGCATGTAGAAGGTATTAGTCCTTGATGACCATCTACTCAGCAAATCTGACATAAGCTATTTCGGCTAATATATGTGGAATTGGGAGGCCCAAGATGCCTCATACAGGCCCACTCTTCTTAGGTCTACCACAAATTCCTCGCATGAGGAACCTACCCAGTAGGCCTAGACCCAGCCTTCTATGAATTTTCTGCCCTAGTGTAGATCCCACTCATCGGACCACCCCTTTCCCGAGATCCTGAGGGATACCATCAAGATGGTGTGGTACATAGGGGGGATGTCTTTGGCTATAACTCATTCCCGTAAATGTTGTTCAAATGATCGTACAGACAATCAACATTGATAGGTGTGAAGTTCACTCAGGTAGGGCCATCAGCCACCCTGAACCACTGGCACTTTCACGATGTGATCCTGAACTAGTAAGTTGGCTCATCCCTTTTCACTTCAAGGATAAAGACGTCATCCCTCAGTCCAAATCCATACATAAGAAGCCTATTACAAAGTGGATCGTTATTTTGGGTTTCCGACAAAAACTTCACTTGAGAATTATGTTCAGAATGGCTCCGCACAAACTACCCCATACCTGATCTATCAGTTATCTCCTCCCTCTGGGCAACATACAGAAGGACCCCCTAGCAGCCTCTGGTTGAGGCATTCAGTTTTTGAGTTTGAGAATTTTCTTTTGTTTTGGTTTGTAGAGCTCTTTCGTGGAGCTCGTTTGTGGAGGTCATTCGTGAAGACTGTTCGTGGAGCCCTACCCCAGTCTTCAGAAGCTAGCCACAGAGCGCACCACTGTGAAGTCAAAGTCTCGCTGCACGACACAAAGTAGAAGGTCCAATTTGCAGAGAGAAATCAAAGAGTACACAGAGATTGATGAATCGAGAGCACCAAAATCCAGAATCGTAGAGATGAGAAAGGAAAAAAGAGAGGTCAGCCTCCCCTATTTATAGGCGAGTACCCTCAGTGCTTCATGTTCTGTCTGACCAAGGCATGCTTCGTGGCATGCTTAGCTAATATGCCGCCCCTCCGCTTCGCAAACATCCTTCACAAGTCAGCTTCGCGATTGGCTGAGAAATTTTGGCGATTGACGCTTAGACTTTGACCCTCTCTTTCTCCCTGACTCCTAGTCTGAGGGGGGCATTTGTTGGCGCCAAAATTTTGGAAGAATAAGAATAAATGGAAATATTTAAGGGCTGCCTCATAAAGCATGTTCGCAAATCCATTACATCCCAGCAGTTGGTGCCAAGATTCTCCTTCACGAACCTGCCATGGAGCAAGGAGGCAGGAGGCTCCGCGAGCCCCTTTGACCTTTGCGAACCCGCCATAGAGTAAGGAGCATGAGGATCTATGATCCCCTTCGAAGTTTGCTAACCCACCGTGGAGCAAGGAGGTGGGAGTCTCCGTATGACCCTTTTATGTTTTCAAACCCACCACAGAGTGAGGAGGCGGGAGGCTTTGCGGTTTCGACAAAATTCCATGTGTCTTCCCGCCCAACGATCTTTACTTCAGGTCACCTCTCATACACCCATGTTTGTGCTACTAACCACGCATAAGCCTCTATTTCCTCTTCGGGGTGTGGACCACGTGTAAGAACTTATTTCCATTTTGGACTACCGACCACATGTAAGACCCACCCCACTTCCCATGGACGCACCATTCATGATGTGATCATCAGGTCCTTGATACCTCCTGTTTCTCACACTATCCGTGACTCACGTGGGATTGGAGTAAGCATCGACCATGACATTTTATCTGGGAATCCTAGAGTGTAATACCCACACTCCCCTATTGAACTATGTGTACTTTGATCCTTGCAAAGGAAAGGTACATAGGAAGCCTCCCTGAGGTTCAATCCCAACACCCATTGGTCCCGGCCACCATCACGTCGGTTCACCAAACCCATTCTGAAATATGAGGTCCTTGATCCTTGCCAAGGAAAGGTATGTAGGAAGCCTTCCTGAGGTTTATGCCCAACAAACATTCACCCCGACCACCTCCACATCAGTTCACCAAACCCATTCTAAACTACATGGTCTTTGATCCTTTCTAAGGGAAGGTACGTAGGAAGCCTCCTTGGGGTTCAAGCACAACACCCATTAGTCCGGAACATCTTCTCGTTGGTTCCCAATCCTTCAGAACTATGTGGTATTCGATCCTTGCCAATCCAAGGTACGTAGACAGCCTCCCTGAAATTCAATCCCACCATTCATTGGTCCCGACCACCTTCATGTCGATTCACCAAACCCTTCAGAACATCATGGTGTTTGATCCTTTACATGGCATGGTACATAGGAAGCCACTTTGAGGTTCAAGACCAACACCCATTGGTCTCAACCACCTTCATGTCGGTTCACTAAACACATTCTGAACTATGTGGTCTTTGATCTTTTCCAAGGCAAGGTACGTAGGACGCCTCCCTATGGTTCAAGACCAAAACCCATTGGTCCCGACCATCTTCACATCGGTTCCCACTCCTTCTGAACTATGTGGTGTTTGATCTTTTCCAAGGAAAGGTACGTAGGAAGCCTCCCTTAGGTTCAATCCCACCATCCATTGGTCCCGAACACCTTCATGTCAGTTCACCATCCCCTTCTGAACTATGTGGTCTTTCATCCTTGCCAAGGAAAGGTACGTAGGAAGCCTCCCTGAGGTTTAATCCCAACAAAAATTGGTCCCGACCATCTTTATGTCAGTTCTCACTCCTTCTGAACTACATGGTCTTTGATCCTTGCCAAGGTAGGGTATGTAGGAAGCCTCTTTGAGGTTAAATTACACCATCCATTTGTCCTGACCACCTTCATGTGGGTTCACCAACCCCTTCTGGACTATGTGGACTTTGATCTTTTCCAAAGTAAGGTACCTAGGAAGCCTCCCCAAGATTCAATCCCAACAACCACTGGTTACGACCCCCTTCATGTCAGACCACCTTCTTCCCACATGACGTTAAACTGCATGCCCCCTTTTCATCCTTCATGATGTTAAACTACATTCACCATCCCAAACTATATGGGATTTGATCCTTGTCTCCTTGACAGGGTACGTAGGAAGCCTCCATGAGGTTCAACCCCATCCAGAGGTAAACCTTTGTGACCCTATTTAGTAGTAAGCCATTGTTACCCCATATAACAATAATCCGTTTCCAACCCCATCCAGTGGTAAGCCATTGTGCCTTCCTCCAGCGGTAGGCCGTTCTGCCCCCATAAAGCAGTAAGTCATTGCTCCCTCATCCAATGGTAAGACATTGTGAACCCAATTCATTAGTAATCAGTTTTCTATAGAAACCCAGTAGTAAGATTCTATCTACCCTTCTTTTGGTACCCAAATCACTGGTCTGTCCCAATGGTGTAAGACCAACCTGAGGCTGCAAACCACGCGTAAGCCTCGATATATCACCAGGTCATTGTCCTCTGTGCACACCTTGATTCAATAACCCCATCTTAAACTATGTGGACTTTGCTTCCCTTCCACGGGGATAAGTAGGAGGTCTCTTTGAGGCTCAATCCCAACATCACTATTGCCCATGAGTTGACTCCAACTAATTCAACATCCACTTCACTTGACCATCCATTATTTATCTTTTTTATTAACCGGGCCACCAAATCTTGGTGAGGTCATGAAAATTTACGTATTCACTTCCCCTAGAAGTAACCAAGTAGCTAACCATGCGTTAGTCCCAACATCAGTGTTCTCTTCAGGGGTTTCATGAATCTGAACCACTCTAGTCAGAGTTCTGATCAGTCTGATCCGTCTCCGCTAGACGTTAAACCTGTGGCATACCCTATGTGAAACATGGGAAGCTGAGGAAAAAATTAGATACATGCCTATGGAATATAATTACCCCCATTCTATGTGGGATTCCGCAGGATTCCATTCCCTCAAGAAGCCTTATAATAAGGGGATGAAACATAGAAGCTCTAGTTTTTCAGCGTCCAGACATGACAGTGATGTCCAACGTGACTACTACCCTGACCGAAGGCTGATTCCCTAGATGGAACCCTTGGAATGTCCCAAATGAAGTAGTGTAATTAAATAGCATCCATGAAGATATGGAACTGATAAGAGATCCATGAACAATGTCTTAATATTTAATGGAGACCCAGAAAAGGTGATGATTTCTGAGGAGTAATCCACGGAAGGAATAACTGACATTCCATCATCTCGTTTCGATCAAGGAGAAAACATCCCTGAATAAGCAGCGGATGCCACCCACCTCTGGAAAGTGGGAATGCAGGGAAAAAATCAGAACGTCCTTGATAGATGGATGGTCATTCCCCGATGAAAGAATCGGGAACAATGAGATAGGAAGGATATATATCAGAGAGATCATGTGCCTTCATGGATCTCCAAAAATTATCATATCGGACCGGGAAACTCACCTTACATCATAGTTCTAGTAGGGGTTATTTAAGGCATTGGGTTCATAGGTATAGCTGAGTACATCCTATCACCCTCAAATAGATGGACCATTAGAGCGTACAATTCTAGTGCTAGAGGACATGCTTCAAGCAAGCATCCTTGATTTTGGTGGATCTTGGGAGTAACATTTACTTATTTTCAAATCTTATTATAATTATAGATTTCAATTAACTATTAAAATTTATTCATATGTTTCCCTTTATATTAGTTCATGTCATTCAACCCTATATTGGTTAGAGGAAGGAGAGGTAGCACTACCAGGTCTTCTTTTCATTCAGGAGACATCATATTGGGTAAAAATTATTAGGAATTGTATGGATATATCATAGTATAAGAATAAGTCTTATTATATTTTCACTGATGACCTAGGAGTTTAAGGTTGGGGACCAAGCCTTCTTTTATGTTTTTACTAGAGTCATTCATCACCGAATTCAGAGACAACCAAGATATCGCTTCATTATGTAGGGCCTTTTGAGATATTAGAGATAGATAGGCTGGTATCCTATTATATATCATTACCTCAAAGGTACCAAGAAATGCATGAACTCTTTTATGTATCTTAGCTTCCCCATTATTATTCATACCGATCACATAATTTTGATCCTATGGATGATGAATTGGAAGTTGATGCTTATTTTTAGGTGTATTTATTCGAATCACTGATCATAGAATGAAAACTTTCTGGGGTAGGATAGTTCCTCTAGTATGGGTGTTATGGTAACACATCCATGAGATAGATGAGAACTAGGAGTGTGATACCTACATACATTCTATATGCCCGATGTCATTTTCAGATAATGTTAAACCACGCTTAGAAAGAAAACTCAAGGAAATGTTATTTTAAGGAGGGGAGATTGTAAGGTCCCTAGTTTTCTTATGATTTATAAATACATTAAATTTTATTTTAAACCTCTTTTTTTAAAATTTTAGAATGTTACTAAGAGTTTATTGGATGGTTCAGAATCATACGAGGCTCGTTCAGTGCTTGGAGCATCTGTTTGTGGAGAAAACATACGAAGCACATGGTTTGTTTAAAACATGCCTATAAGGCCACACAGTTCCATTAAACCATATAGGGCACTACAGTGGGATGTAGAGGGGAGTGCATTGGTTGACAACAATTATCTAAACTATTCTATACAACCATGCGAGGGGTTGTCCATTGATAGTGGCACAAATATTGTTGGAACATGATTTTTCCAGCCATGAGGCCATATCACATGCCCTCTTAAAATGTGTAAAAATTCTATTTCTATAAAGACATCACCTTAGTAGCTTGGATATAGTGTGTTACTTTATTAAATTGGAATATATAAAAGACACAAATCCAAAATAACTGATCAATTTAGTATTTTCGAATCTTGATTACATACATGAATTTTATATTACAACATAAAATGAAATACAACATAGAAAATACATTGAAATCATCCATAATCTCTAATAGTATCCCTGAAAGTCATTCATAGTATACATCTTCGTATCCTGGGTAAAAATAAAACACAAGGAAGGGGTGAGATTAGATTTTCAGTAAGGGTATGTAATACAATAGAAGATATCATAAAAATAAACTATAATACATGGTGAATAACTTTAACTCAGGTCAATAAAAAATAATCTTGAGCATAATATGGAATGAATAAAAGTTGAATAAATAATTCAATATAGACAATCACATGAAACATAACCATGTATATTCTATAAGTCGAATAACCGTATGGTTTATCAATTAATAATATCAAAATGAGGTAATGAATATGTCATACTTTATAAACAAACCATCAGGTACTCATCAAAGCCTTTTGAAAATAAATGGTTAAGGCCTTAGTGATAATCTATTTCTGTTTTGTCCCATGAGACCTACCGATGCATCAAGGGACTATAGTGAACCCGACCTATCACTTACTAAGTAAAATGTATTCATAATATTTGTAATAAAAATATATTTTTAAATAAAAGTGTCCCATACCAATTTTAAATATTTGAATTATAATCATAGAAGAAAATAATCTGATAAAATCATTGTTAAATTCTTGAGGAAAATAATCTTTACACAATCCAAAGTGTCCCATACCACTTTGAACATTTAAATCACAATCCCTATGAAGAAAAAAAATTAAATAAAAAAATATAATGTCATAATAATAATAAGACTAATTATTTGATATATGAATGGTAAATACATACACCACATGTAAGGAATAAGTGGTAAAAAAGGCATAAATCTCACAGAAGTACAAGTGGGATAAGAGAAACCCTTTTTATGTTGAAAATAAAAGTTATTTTGGAAAATAATTTGTATTTGTCATAAAATAAAATTATAAACATGTATATCTCAGAAAAGAAAATGGAATTAAAATAAAATTTTATTTGAGGAATAAATGGTGTCCAACTGAAGTGAAAACATCTAAAAATAGATTTTAAGAAACTTTAGAAATGGGTCACTTCAGTGTGTTTTAAGGAAAGTTTTTATTTATTATTTAAAATGAAAAAGACATAAATATTTATATAAAAAAGAAATCAATGAAGATATTTTTTCATGATAAAATTATTATTTTTATAAAAATAATTGTTTCATCAAATAGATTATAGATCACACTCAAAAATGGATGAGAAATCTGGAAGTTCCCTTTAATCGATCTTTCTTATCAGGAAGAACTAAAAAAGAAACCTTATAAAACCTGTATTTAACCATAAAAAAAAGGAAATGATATGGATATATGAGTTTGGAACATATACATAGAATTTAGAATATGTATATTAAAATAAAGAAGAATTAAATTGGGGTAAAGAGAGAGTAAGAGTAAACCAAAGGAAAAAACCAAGGTTTGGGTAAAACACCTTACCACTTTGTAATCAATTGAATTGTATGACAAAAAATTAATAATAATAAAATTAATAATTTAATACCATGAAGATAGATATATTTATGAAATTTAATATCAAATATTAGTATACATACACCACATATAATAAATAAGTGTTGAATAATGGAAATACCATGGAAATAAAAGTGTGATGAGAAACCCCTTACCTTATGTCTGAATGTGTTATGAACTTGATCTTAATGACCTGGATAATTTTGTTAAATAAGAAAATTAATTAATTAATAACCTTTTATATATGTATTTTATTTATTATAATTTTATTATTTTTATTTAGGTATTATTTATGATTTTTAAAATACAATTTTATCATCTAAGAGCGTTCGTTTCCTTGGTTTTCATGATCGATTTACTTATATATGAGTATGGAAGTTATTGTACAAATGGGAATAAATATCCATAATTGAAGTTATATTTTATTAATATAAATAAAAAATATTAAATGGTTATATAAGTCATTTGGTAATTTTGGGAGAGGTTGAATCATTAGAAAATATGTTAGTGATAAATGTTTAGATTATTTTGGCGGTTTTTCGATCATTACAAATTAGCTTTGTTTTATTAATTAACATCATTTATATATAATGGTTATAGAATATTAAATAGGATGTATTAAATATTTTATAATATGTTTTAACCATAAAAAAGGTTTTATGACCAACCTTGAATGTTTTAATGGAAATTGAAAAGTCTTCATCATTGTATGCGATAAATCAACATATCACAGATGATGTTTTCATTTTTAGAACAAAAGGAGAAGGAAGTGAATTGATGATGTATTATTCCCTAAAAAAATAAAATTACAGTATATAGAAGATACTAGAGATATCATGTTACTTTTGTAAAATTAGGTGAGGAGAAAATAAGAAAATAAAATAACTTGAAAAGAAATTAAAAGAAAAGATAGAGGTGTTTACCTCTTGATTTTCTCCTCCTTGAGAAACTCTTCAAAGGGAGTAGTTTTGGTATTTTTGGCGAAAAAAAGTATAATGTAAGTGGGGGAGAGAATTGGTAAGTTTATTGGTTATAAATTGGACAATTCTAAAATCTTGGAAGGTGTGAGGAGAAGAGGTGGCGAGGGGTGGTATTTATAGTGGAGGAGAGGGTTTTTTCTCACTATTTTATTCATTTGTTTATTATTTTCCCTCAAGACTATAAATATATTGTGAATTATCATGAATAAAATTAAAAAAAATGAATTTATTTTAGATATTATGGTGATTACATCATTTATTAATCAAGCAATATGGTATTTAACTTATAATGTATTTATACCATAAATTACTATATTTTACTATTCACCAAAAATTCAAGTATTTCAGAAAAATCCCAAAAATTAACTCAAACCATTTTTTAATGTAAAGAATTAAAAAATGAACTCTATTTTTTGAATATAATTTTCTAACTATGATAAATTTATTTTTTAACTAAAATCATCATTTATTAGAAAAATACAAATTTCAACATTATAACTGATTTTGTAACACTTTCAAAAATTAACAAAGGTCTCATAAAATTATCCTATAATCATAAGAAAAAAATATTAATATATTAATCTATTTTATGAAAATAAATTTTCTTTTAAATAATTATATTAATTATAAAATTGTAAATAAACATTTATACTTTATAAAAATACCAACACTTAATTTTTCATTGTCAAAATAGTTATTTATTTATTACATGATATAAATATACCCTTTGTTCATCTATAAGATAACTAAATTTTATTTATATTTTAATAGGTCAGGTTATTTTTGTAATTTCCACATTACTATTCGTAATGGTCAAATTATTATTCTTACGGTCACATTACTATTCATCAAAAATGAAACATTTCGGAAAAATCCAAAAAAATTTACAAAAGTTAATTTTGATATTTCACTTTTAAAAATAATGTTTATTTTATCAAATATAATTTATTAATTTTTCAAAATTAATATTTAAAATAAGTTCTACATTAAAAAGTGATAAAAATGAATTTAGAAAAATATAGACTTTTTATGTGTAAAATTTGATTTATTCTTATGTTATACCTCTAAATATATTTTTGATGAATGCAAATATATTTGATTGAATATATAATTTATAAATTACATTAATATAATTCAATTATAGTTATTAATTTAATTTATTAATATAAAATTTCATTTTGGGCATAAAAATAGTTTTTATAGAAATATATCTTTGACATTCAATTGGTTTTAATTTCTAATTAATTGGTAACAATGAACTAATTTTATAAAAATGTGTAATCCATATTTTAATAATTTACTCAATCTCATTCATTCCTTCCACTCCCAAAATCTTCGATATAACTATAATAACATTTAATCATTTGTTAAATTCATAAGCTATCGAAGAAGTTAAATTTTAAAAAGGGCATATCGTAAAATATTGGGGTGTTTCAATTTTACCCTACCTTATTTAATAATTATCCTCCAATTTATTTTCACCTCCACACACATTAGCTCATAGAGAGACATGAGCACCTTTTATACTTCTTCTATATGCATTGAGCCTCCTCCCTCACATGATGTTGGAATTTCTAATTGTCTATAGCATTGGATATCCATCAGTAATATCTTCATCCCAATTGTTCCATTCCTTTATACATCTCATCCTATCAAATGATATTTAAATATGATATAATATGCTATATTTTTAGGGTATTTATCTATTCTTACAATTTCTTCTATTCTATTCTAGATTAGAGTCCAATACTATACGAGGAGTTGTTTAATTATAGAGTTAGGTGGTCTTGAAATTTTCCATAAAATTGTAGTTTCTTTATATCATGCACCAGGAGATTGTATTCCAAACCTTTTATTTGTTGCCTTAAAATATGAATTATCATTAATTAAATTATTATCCATGTTATAAATGCATTCAGACACTCATGTCATTGTTTGAGGATGTATCCTTCACTAGTACCACCTCTTGAGGTGTGATTATGAAATGCCATTTGACTTTATAAATGTTTGTGTGACCAAACCAACCTATTATTGGTTTATTATTAAATCATAAATGGGATTAGTAATTTGAATTAAATAATTTTAATTTTATAACCATGTTGTGTGACACTTATACAAAATTATATTATTACTTTGGATAATTAAAAGTAAAATATATGTAGACCATATCTTAACTCATTTTAAAGAATGACAGACATCCCTTTATTATACATGATCCTCGAGAAAGTGTCTATTTGTTATACAAGATCCGCATGCATAGAGTCCCTTTATTATACATGATCATCGGTCTTGGTGTCTATTTATTATAAATGATCCATAGGTACAACATCCCTTATTATTCATGATCCTCAGGCATGGAATACCTCTATATTCTCTAAGATAGATGGACATGGAAACCCTTATTTAAAACACATGACACTTATTGTTATGCATGGATGCCTAAGTTACGCCTTAGGTCATTGCTGGTACTACGTGTGTGTGTGTGTGTGTGTCTATATATACATGTTATCACATATATAGTGTATATATACACATATATACTCATTTATAAATATAGACCTATATACATGGGGAAATAGATTTAGAGATATCCCATCTCAGGATGAAGTTGGTAGAGTCAGTCAGGTATCCTTTAAGAACTTGAGCTGACTCAGTTAAACTTACATTACTTCTGATTATTTGTCATATCAGTGCACTGATCATTTTATATAGATAGGTTTGATTATACTAGAAACCACTACTAGTGACCTACTGAGTATATCTTACACCCTATTTGATTCATTGATCAGTACCAAAAACAGATATCATGAATGTAGGTAGGGACAAATTGAAATGTCCATCTTTGAACTCTTGATACCCAGTACTAGGATAAAGCATAGGTACAAGGACCGAGCTTATCTTCATGATTCTATTAGAGATGTATTTTTTCCTTTCTTTATTTTTGAATAGAATTTTGAATATTTTTATTTCTATATATCTCATGTATTCCCCCTTTTTATAGCATTATGACATGATCATCAACTGTATATGACTCTAGTTATTATGAAACCTATCAATTTTGTGTATCTGGATGATTTATTTTTTCTTTTTCTATTTACACATTTATTCATTTATTATACCATTTTGATTCACTCTCATCATGAGGGTATAATATCCCTATTTTACTACCATATTACCTAGATACATTTCGTTTTCATTTTACATAAGGATAGGTTAGGTGGAGGCTATATGGCCAACCATATTCAGTTACTGATGAGTGAATCGGATATGAGACATCACATATATTAAGTATAATGAAATTGTTATGATTCAAAAATGATATAATAATTAATATAAGTAAATATATCAAAAAATATGTTATTTTATTAACATAATGTATTTCAATATGTTAAAATGATTTTATAAATATATAAATAATTTTCCAAAGTTTAAAAAGATAATTGAGTTTTTTAAAAATAATATTTTTTGGAAAGATGATTATTCCATGTACAATGTAATATAAAAAAATGTAATTCATTTCTAAAACAATAAATTATCCAAATAAATGTATTAAATTTATGAGTAATAAGTTAAAACCATGGTTAATTCAATAGTTTTTCATTTCCCACTACTTATATTTATAAGGATTTTGTTATGTAAATAATAAACAATCCCCCTCATTCAATATAAATACCAACCAGTTATCCTATCTATCTATACTCTAAATCCATTAATCATGAATTCCCACTCATTATCTCTATCTCTATCCCTCTTAGGAGACTCTATATGGAGGTCCTAATGTTCAAAGGTGCCTTTATCAGGCTTTAAGAATCTATCCATCAAATTAAGGGTTCCTAACCTCTTCTATTTCTTTAATTGTGTTATTATTTCCAATTCCCTTTTTATTTTAATGTGAAATTTTATTACTCATTATTTATATAGATTTCCTAATATATTATTAATAAAAGATTTATTTTATCTCTCATTATACTACATTCATAATCTGAAACAATGCAAAAAAAATCCCATCACTATCAAACATCCAAAAAATTTGGTAATGTAATATTTTTTCGGATTTCCTTGCAATGAAGTCCAAATATTGAAACAAACAAGTGTATAAAATCTCTAGAATAGATTAAACTAGGGATAAAAAAATGGAAAATATTATTTGTCTATTAAATCAATATTTACTTGGTGAAAAACAAGTGGTCATAACTACACACCATGTTTGACACTCCATGGGGATATGCTTTGGATGATTAAAATTCTCTTTACAGACTGTAATAGATGATCATTTACGACTGATGTACCTTCAACATGAATATACCCCTCAACACTACCATATTATCATTTATTTTATAAGGTTAAATTTCATTGTATTTTAAATATTTATATATTTATATATTCTCCTAGTTATCCACATTATTCCATTGATGGGAAATTATTGATAATTTGTACATCTAGTATTTCTATATGGATAAATATTGATTACATAGCCATAATTAGGAATTCGATTCCTTAGGTAACTTTAAGATATGTATTGTTTATCTATTCTATTCATATGACATATGCATTGGACTTATTATGTGACAAGTGAAGCCCTAAATTCTATAACCCCTCAATGTATCGACAGAACTCTTGAAACAAAATTTTAGGGTATCATGTTTAATCCATATCTATTTTTGTATGATGTATTGTCAAAAGGTCTTGAAATTATGATTATGATGTATGAAATTATGCAATACATCACTATGATAATAGTTATTGTAATCCATATATTTATTAATATTGTACATGGACATATTACACTTATAGTTTTATTTTTATGGCATTATTTTATTCATTTATTCCAATCATATTATTTATTCCATGCTTATGAAATGATATCTTATATTTTACACTACCCCTTACTAAGTATTTCACCTCATCCCTTTATATTATTTATCATTTCCTCAAAAAACCATAAATATTACTAAACGTGACATATGGTTTGTCAAGGATAAATGATAATTTTTTCTTATAATCTGATGATTTATTTATTTAATGTCATTTTCTGTATCTAGTTTCCTAATAGTATTAATTTTTTTGATCTTGTGTATTGTGATACATGTATTATATACCTAAGTCACAAAATAACCACCAGTTATAGGATACTGGAGTTGGGTATGTCACAAATTTTACACTAGATAATCAGGAAAACAAATAAAGAATGATTTGCGGAGAAAATTTAATACTATGATGGGAAAATGTATCCATAAATAATACATTAAAAAGGATTCTTTTTAAACTTTTGTAAAGAAAGTCAAATTCAATAGAAACTAAACTTTAGAAGTCATAGAACTATAAATAATGTCTTAAATAAAATAAATAATATGGAGATGAAAGAGAAGAACATATAAAGGTTTTATAGATAAATCACATCTATTTTTTCCTATATAAATTTTGACATAGATAATTTCAATTTTAATGTGAGATTATAAAAGAAACCATTAATTTGTAATTTTACTTAGTTGGATGTGTTTTAACTTCCTGAATAATAAATTTTAGTTTTTTATTCATATTTATAATTACTTTATTTATATTTATTTTACTTAATAATTCTCATTTATAATTCACACTTACTTATATATTAACTATTTATAGTTAGAAATTAATATTCAGGTGTTAGATATTATATTTTCCATCCATAATTCTGTTTGGAGGTACCATTCCTTCCAATTTGATCATGTATTCACCATATACAATTTTTTCATAAAGATTTATTATGTGTTATTGATATATTTTTGGAGTCTCATGGTCATTTCATGGAACCTATGATGACAGTTCACATAAAACTTCTAAAAATGTCTTTTTTTTTGTGAATTTTGACTCAATAAATTAAATTGATTTTATTGATGAATATTATTATTTATATTACCATCCTATAATTGTGAAAAAAATAATTAATTTATCATTATTAAAAATCATTACCATTATTGAAGTTTCCTTAATCATTCAAGATTTTAACATTATAACATCATTCATGTAGATCGTAAAATTAACCCTACCGAAACATATTACAATGATTGAATGAGTAAGAAAATGTTAGTTAATAATAATAATATCAATTTTATATAATATTAATTATTTTAGAAACATTTTATCAATGTGATAAATCATATTTAATAAGATTTTTATGAAGAAGATAAATATGAATGGTTAAAAAGAGGAAAACCCTTATGTTAAATACTTAGATCTCCTCTTAGAGATCCTCTTGAAAAAGAATGATTTGAGGCTCTATATGATTAGAAATTACCAAACATGGGAGATAATTTTTATTGAGATAATATGGACATATATTCAATATAAAACCCAAAAAATAGTTCTTTGATGTGGGTAGGAGAGGGTTTATTTTATAGGTGAGAATAAGTGGTATGTTAAAATATTGTATTGATTATTGTTTAATTTAGGCCAAATAATATGAATAGTGTGGATTCTCATAAAATTTATTGGTTTTTGAATAAAAAGTTTTTTAATTGAAAAAATTCTATAATCAAATGAAATCTTGAAAATACTTAATTAATGCCAATGAATCAAAAGAAAGGGTTTTTATTACACTAAAATACAACATAGATTATAAAATTTCAAACACATGTTTTTTAATTCATATTAATATTTTTAAATGAATTAATTTACTACTTAAATAAATTTTTGATCAAAAAAGTTTTTTATAAATTTTTAATTCATATTTATAGCACGATTATGTCATAAAAGCTACAGTACTTTTAATTTTTTTTACTAATTACAAAAAATGAAATTTTTTAGAATAATACCAAAAAAATAAACCTATGATAATTTTAAAATTATAAAACCAAAATAGAATTCAATTTCATCAAATTAAAATTATAAAACTGATAAATTTAAATTTTAAATGAAAGCATATTATATAAACAACTGTTTGTATTGAAAAATAACTTTTTAAAACATTATGAATCATTAATATAATTTTATATCAATTAATATTTAATAGAGTTTTAATATATTAGTTTATAAATTGAAATATTATATTTTACTATTATTATCCTTTAATAATGACTAATTTAATTTATTAGAATAAAATACACCTCAATTCGAAAAAAAACAATTCACTGAAAAATATATCTTTTTATAATTCAATGATTTTAATCAAATCCCATTAATTATTTATCATTTAATCTTTCAATTATATCAATCTATTGGTATTGAAAATATTTTAAATTTTTTAAAACACATCAAATTATACTTGAAAAAAATCATATTTTAATAATAAAAATACTTTAATTAATTATTATCTTTTATTCACTAGTGGATTCATTCCTCTAGTAACTATAATAATTATAATTCTATAAGTTATCTTATAATGTTTTTGATTTAGTACTTTAATAATCTATATTAATGAAATAAATAATTGTTCATTTTATTTTGGTGTTGTGTGTAACATAAACTATTGGATGCATGAAATTTATTTAAAGAAAAATACATACTAAAATAACAGGTTTTCACATTTTACTCCCTCTAAAATAAAATTTCCCCATAAATTTCATTACTCTAGTGAAAATAAATTATAGTATTTATTCTTCATTACGTCTTCATGTTCTCATGTAGCATCCTCTATCTTATTATTTCTTTGTATAACATTAACCAACTATGTGGTGGTGTTTTATAGTGGTCTGTATCTATGATCTCATATTTTTATAGATTATTTTTATAAGAGATATCATTTTATAATTTTACAACCTCTAAGTTTAGTACATGCGAAGAGTGAGGTATATACTTCCACAAAAGTGATACATGGAATGCGTAATGCACTTGATAATGGTTCATTGGATGTTTAAGATGATAATCTATCATCCCCACACGATCATAGATTTTTATATGGCCAACGTATCTAGGGATCAAAATCCCCTTCTTCACATATCTCCTGACCGTCTTATAGGGTGATATTAGATGAAATACCTTGTCTCTAACTCTAAATTCGTAATATCACTTATAATTATTAGTGTATGTATTATATCAACTTTTTATAGTTGTAACGTGTTTTTGAATGATTTGAATCTTATTTAACATATCTTAAGAAAGATCTAGTAATATTATCTTATGCTCTCCAACTTCATCTCAACATGTTGGGTTTCTTCACATATTCCAATAAAGATACTTATATAGTGTCATTTTAATGCTATAATAGATTTTTTTTGTTTTATTAAAACTCTACCAATGGAATGTATTGATACAAAACTACATTTAAATACATTGAAAATGATTTGATCATATCTTATAATGTTTCATATTGAACATCATTTTGAATATGATAAGTAGTACTAAAGCACAACTTCATAGTAAATTCTTATTTAGGGATTCCCTAGAAATTTGAAGTAAGCCTCATATCCCAATCCGATATATTGGAAGGTGGTACTCAATGCAGCCTTACCATATCCATTTTATATATCTTAGAAAGTTGATCAAGTGGTAAATATTCTTAAATAGAATTGAAATCTTATAAATTTTTAAGGTGATGAATTGTATCACAATTTTTATTATGGACATTTTAAGTATTTGTGAGTCCTACAAAAAAATTAATAGTAATGTTATCCTATTTCCATATAGGTATGGATAAGGATTTCATCATTTTATTATACTTATAACATTCATCCTTAACTTTTTCGATAACCATGTATCAAGATATATCCCCTAAAATATCTGTCTTTATGTTGTCCCACCACTAATGATTCCTGATATGTCCATACATCTTTTTGCCTCTAGGATGGATAGAGAATGTTTGGTTATGTTCATCAACCTACAAATCCTTTTTAATTTTCTTATAGAGGGAACATATATTCATTTATTGAATATTAATATTATATCAGTTTCATGGTTAAAATCTAGAATATTACTTATATTATTTTATAGCTCAATATACTCCTTTTGTGCCTCCTTTATCATACAATGGATGAAAGGTTGAGCTATCATTTGGACAAGTTAATATTTCTCCCCTCCCCTTATGATTTTTTGGTTCGTCCATTGAAAACCCATGATTAATGGGTCTCTTTGAATTCTCATCATAGATATAGTAACATAATCCTTCCTACTCGGACCATCAACCACATTGTTTTACTTCCCAATGTGGTAATACTTTGTGAAGTCATAATCCCTGTTCAAATATAACCATCATTTTTGGGGAATGCTCAATCCACTTGGTGAAAATTTATAATTTAAACTGTAATGATCAGTATATATATATATCCAGTTTTCACCATAGAGATAATTCCTCTTTGTAATTAGTGAAAATATTTCCATTTTTATACTTGATTCATATATAGGGTAATTTTTATCATGAAACATAAATTTATGTAGAACATATACTACTACTCAGTCATTTTTTTGGAGGAAATATCTTAATCCCTTCATTGATGCATTATTTTATATCATAAAACTTTTTTATAGTAGGGTAGTGTGATTATAGGTGCAGTGACCAAAAATTCACTTAAATCCTTAAAATTTTATTCACATTCATATTTTTTAAATAAACTTTAGTACCTTTCAGGTTAACTTGGTTATTATATTTGACAGTCATGAGAAATTTATCATAAATTGTCAATAGTATATAGAAAATCCTTTTAAACTATGGATATATATTATAATGGTTTGAATGGAATATTGTTTAATCACCTCCATATTTGAATGATATAAATATATACCCTTGTTTGTGATTATATTATCCAATAATGATACTTTCTCTGACCATATTTCACACTTTCTAAATTTGGTATACAATTTATCTTTTCTCAAGGTCCATAGAATAATACTCAAATTATCTCCATACTATTATTTTCTATTGGAATACATCAAAATATAATCTATAAGGACTACCAAAAATTGTTCAACTTAACCCATAAAATAATATATTCATCAGATATGCAATGATTACAAGGTTATTTGTAAGTCTTAATGGAATCACTTAGAATTCATTGTGTCCATATCTTGTTTGGAAGGTTTTATTGAATAAAAATTCCTTTTTTAGTCTTAATTTATTATATCCATATCGATGTTCCATCTTTGATATTTATTTTTCCTTTTAAAATGGATAAAAAAATTCATAAATTTGGGGTATAATATACTTTTTCTTGATTGTGATAATTCTCTGTTCATGATAATCAATACAAAGACACATAAATCCATATTTATTTTGTACAAAGAGGACTAGTTCACCACAAGGTGAACAAAAAAAGAATATATAAACCTTATCCAATTTTTATTTTTGTTACTTCTATTATGATTGTGAAGCATCGTCATGGATCTAACATATATTCATTATAATTTTAGGACATAATTTAACATAATGAGGTAGAGGCAGTGGAGACTTTAACTAATGTAAGGCCTATTAGGGGGAATTTCTTATGATTTTATTATAATTTAGATCATAGTGAGGTCAGGGATATGAAAAATCCAACAGTCACAAATCCATAAAATTGTGATGATCTAAGGTACCATCTAATTCATCAGATATGAGAGCACTAGGGAAACATTTTTGGTTTTCAAGATCATTTCCCTAAAGTTGAAGAATTTTTGAATTAAAAGAAATACTTACTTGATTTTGGCACAATCGCAACGTTGCTCGTGCCTTGAACAATTTCCACTTCATCTCTTAAATAAATGAAGTTGAATTTTCCTTTCACAAAGTGTTAGAAGATCATGTGATAGAATGATAGGTCATTCCATCTGTCTCAAACATAAAGTTAGCGATAATTATATACATAATTCTATCTTTGGTGAGATTAATTGAATATGGTTTCAAAATGGAATTATACTTAATCTATCATAAATCCTAATAAAATTAAAAAATAGTTTCTACTGACCAGTGACTTTCTGTAGGCCAGTGGTATGCAATAAAGTCCTATCGCACTTCAGTTGTGTGTTCGATTCCCATAACCTTGTCCGACATGATGGGTTGCCGCCCATCCTATGGGTTGTCCTTTTTCTAAAAATACATTATTATAACATCCCATCAATAATATTGAAAAAAGTTCTATCCTTAAATAATACTAACTTATTCCCAACATAATCCATTTCAATCATTAGGTTTATCTAAAATACTTCTGTCCAAGCTCATAGTATAAAGAAAACAATTACTAGAAATGTCATCTACCGAGAATGTGAATACCATCATTTATCCCCCATATATCATACGATATATCCTGTTGGTCACATTCCAAACATGTGAATACCTTATTCATGTATTCTATTGCAACATGAATTACTATAGAACCTTAGTTGGAAACATGAATGATGTCAAAAGTTGTCTCTTTCCACATTCCAAAATCCCAAAAATTCTTTATACTCAAACCATGATATCACTTTGTTCTTATATTAGTCATGAGCTCATGAATACTATCAAACATATTATTTTATCTTTATCCCTTCATTAACCACATATCATCTGCTTTCCAAAAAATATTTCAATCACTGTTCATGGTTATCGATGCCATATTATTATGGAAAACCACAATGGGCCAATATATAGGTATTCCAATATACCATAAAAGTACCTCAACAACATTATTCTTGAATACCAATACATAAACACTTTAATCAATCCACTTCAATGATTGTCATGGAATACATCCTTCCATGATTTAGAAGTAACCTCTTAGGTCAGGGCATTGAGTTGGGTAATGGCCATGTTCTCTGCAGATAAGACATTGGACTCCATAACAGTCTGTCACTCTATGACCCTTTTCTCCACACAGATAACATATTCCCCTCCATTTGAGGTATTCCTCATGGGTCTTCTTCCCTTCTTTAGAAATCTCAATCTTCCTTTCTCTATTCTCCTAACCATGCGAACATGCATGAAATTCCATCTTCCTCTTATTTAATGACTTAGTAATACCACCAAAGTTCACCTTGTTAATCATATATCGTGATGAATGATTCAGCATAATCACAATATCATTCTCTCTAGGCGTTACACGATTTTTTTGATCACAATCACCAATTTTTCCATCAGAATCAACGTTAACTGAATTCCTTCTCATTCCCTCCATTGACTAAAACCAAAAACCATAGTGTAAGAAATAGTTAAAATAATGAGGAACCACATAATCATTAAAAGTCACTTATGGGATGTCTAACTTATCACTAATTCTTTAATCCATGACACCTTAGGTTCACCCTAGGTTATTCATGATCGTCAACATAATTCTAGGACTCTAACCTATATGTATACTTAACCTTAGGGACATCCCTAGACATACCTTAGAAATATCTCTAGGTATTTCTATAAAGACTTGGAATCCTAGTTTCCAAAGGTTAACTAAACCTTTCCTCTGATACCAACTATAGAGACCCAAAGCTTGATGTACATGGAAATTACATTACTTTTTCAGAATACTTAATACATAACAAAAACAGACACCAAAGGACCGTAATAGTCTAGTACCTTTGGAAACTTGGAACATAATCTTCTAATCATGGTGAAAGATACTCAACATCTTCCATAAAGATATTCCTTTTTTTTCTTACCTAAAACCTTTCTTTATATCCTAGGAAAAATAAAACATAAAAAGGGTGAGCTCAAATGCTCAGTAAGGGAAAACATAGAGAACATAAAACAATTCGTAAACATTTGAAAGCAAAAACATGAACATGAAATTTGAACATCAAAATCTTGAGCAAGGACATAAATCCTAGAAGTACATAAGTCATATATCATAATGGAACATCAACCATGATAAAATATAATGGGAATAAACATGTAATTGTAGAAACCATTCAGAACATGTTATGATTCTCATAGTAGCCAAGGCATTGCTGCCAAGACCATCTTAGTGGACAAAGTCCCTTTCTGAATTGATTTCACTCCTCATTTCAGTCTTGTAACACTGAACCAGATTAACTTAGCATTCCAACCATGTCTATATCATGAAATATAAATCATTACCCAATGCATTGGAGGGAGATATAGGTCCCACCCATCTCATAATTAAATCATTCTTTTATGTGCCACAAAATCATAAATCATACATCATAGCGTAACCCATGTAATAGAATGGGATTCTTAAACATCATGCCATATTCACATAATCCATATATTAAAATGAATATCATTTCATCATAAAAAATTAAAGCATCTAAATAATGGAGACATTATACATGAAACATAAACATATTAAGTAATGTCATTATAGATGGAAAATAGTTTTGAGAAAACACTTGAAATGAATTCTTAAGGAAAATATCCTTTCTTCTTAAAAATCATTTTCTTTTCACAAAATTCCATGAAATTTTAAAAGAAATGTATTTTTTTTGAAAATAATCATGAAATCTTGTATAGGAAGCTTCATGAAAAAAAGGCGTTATGAAGCCGTAAAAATATGTTCACGCCGTATAAGTTAAAAAACATTCTCCTCATACTTTTGTTGGAAAAGTCAAAAAGTTCCTCATGTGGTAAACAAAAGTAAGATTCCTTTCATAACATATGGTAAAATTAAAAAATTGGTATAAAGGAATTTAAAAATACATGAATTTTCTTTAGAAAACATGGACAAGGATGATAACAATAACCCCAGTAAATACTTACGAATAAAAAATCTCGGATAAAAACGAGATTGAAAAAGTTAGCCCTTACCTTAGGTGTGATATGATTTGTACGTATCTGAACCTCCTATATAATGATTTAAATAATGTCATTGAACCATTAATGAATCATCTTCATTGTTATGATATCATATATGGTTCACTTATGAATTTATATTACCCGTTCTTTTGTAAATTAATGATAAAATTGTGTTTTGGGTAAAATCGTTTCATTTATTGTATGTGTTTTGACTTTTAATTATTAATATGATTATATAGATTATGATTACTTAATTAAAAAAAATATAAAACATGATTTAAATATAATATATATTCAGAATATATATATATATATAATAGATATATAAATGGAAAGAAATACAATGTTCATGGAGACGGTAGGCCGTACGTACGCATGAACGCTGTTTTCATTTCCTTATTGAATTGAATGGAATTAAGTAGATGAAATATATATATATACACATAAATCCAGTAGAATTATTATGTCATATATTTCATGATTACTTATTATATATACTTTATAATCAATCTTGAATTATTAACATGGAAAATGAATCTCATCGCGTCGTGGAGACGGTAATCCGTACGTACGCATGAGCGATGATATCGTTCCCATATTTACTGAATGAAATTGGAGTGAATGATATAATATCTTATAATCAGTATGATGTTATAATAATCATATGCAGTTATTTTTTACACCATTATACCCATCCATGTAAGGTGGTGGTGGAAAAACATATTACACCACGGCGTGGAGACGGTAATCCGTACGTATGCACGCGCGGTGATTTCATTTTTCCGTAGGATGGATAGAAGGTGAATTAGGGTTTTTTCATATTTATAATGACATATCATTATATGAGTGATACTAATTTTATTACTTCATAATGAAACAACTAAATAAGAAGAAGTATAAAAAGAAATAAATTTGAAAGAATCGGTAATGGATATTACCTCTTCTTCGACACGCCTCTTTGAAACCTCCTCTTAGGGCACTATGATTGGTCTTTCAAGAAGAGAAGGACCTCTAAGATGTTTCTAGGGAAGTGTATAAGAGAAATGGTCAGGGTTTGGCTGAGATTGAAGGCTCTAAATTGTGTAAATAGGAGAGGGAGGAGGTTCTCTTTTATAAGGGAGGAGAGGGTCACCTTTGGAATTGTAAGAAATATTAATTTATAATAAATTTCAAACCCAAATAAAAACCTCCAAAATGACTGAAATACGAAGCTTAGATGAGATAGGGTTGAAATATAATCAACCAATAATATTTAGACAAGTTGGGAATTTATTTTAAACATTATCAACTTGATTTATCCTTATATAATATATTTAATTTTATTTGTGGTAATAAAATTCTAAATTTTAAATCATTATAAATTATTACTTATATGTTGTGAATTGTCCATAATTGTATGAGTTATTAAATTTTAGACCATATGAACTTTAATTTATAATTTGTAAATATTTTTGTGATTTTTAAACAATTTTATAATATGTAAATTTTATAAAATCACAATAGTGTCAATTTTGACATAATTCATTTTTTTAAATTTGAATAAAATATATACAAAATATATATTCGAAATATAAGATTTAATAGATTTATAAAATGTCATATGTATCTAGAAAATTAGTGGATCACATTAAATATATCATATAATATTTATTTTAATATTTTTAAAACATTTTATTTGGTATATCTCTTAAAAAAATAATTTCTACAACATTTTTGTATAATTATTTAATATACTTATTTGTTGAATAAAAATTTAAAATAAAATCCTATGATGAATATAAATATAATAACTTTCAAAATAATATTCTTACATGAATTTATCATCTTAAAATCACAACATGTAAATTGTTATATTTATTAAATAATGAAGGTGACATCTTTGACATCATTTAAAATAAAATAATATGAATGTCATAATCTGTTTTATAAGGCTTCAAATGGTCGAAAAATCTACCCTTGGATGATTAGGGTATAGATATACTCTACCAATAATTTTTAGTCAAGTTTCTGGTCCTTTTAATAGGTATTATTATTTTAATAAAAACAATTAATGATTTTTCACTAAATAAACAATTTCTGCATCACTATTATGTCACCATTAATGACAATTATTTAATCCCTAAAAATTCTAAATAAATTCCCATGATGTATATAATTTTGTTATATTTCTGTATACTATTCATGTTCTAAGTTTCATGATGTTTATCACTAAATTAAAATTATTATACTTATAAGATTTAAGGGAGTGACATGTTGTCACTTTCTTTGGTTTTATTAATAATTAAATTATTTTCATTGTCAAAAGTCCATAAAATGAATCTATTCTGACACTTAGGTGATATAGGTCAGCTTTTATTCATCCAATATAATTTTGGCATGTGTTAGGGTAATTTTATAATATTAGGTTTAACCTTAATTACCCGGTTTATCTTTAATAGAAGTAAATAAAAATTACCGTAGTTACTATTCATAGTGCCCAAAAATAAAAAGTACCATTTTAACATAATTTGGACCTACTAATTCCTAATATGGAATCTATTTTCCAAAATTCAAAACACATAATTTGCAGTAATTAATTTAAAATTAATACCGCTATTAAGAAAATGAGTTTTAAAAGTTAAAACATTGCAAAAGATTGAAATGATTTTACCTATGAATTCAATGTAAAATAAATGATAATGACATAAATTATATTAAATGGTAAAAATATATTCTATTTATACTTTAAAACGATTAAATATTATAATTTAACCATATAAATTATTACGATGAAAAAAATTGTTTTTAATTAAAATATAGCGTGTTTTTAAGAAACAATAACTATCAAAATATTGATACTTGTTTATGTCCAATTTCAAAGTGAAATTAATTAAAATGAAAAAAATTGGATTAAATGGTAAAAATATATTCTAATTACACTTTAAAACCATAAAAATTATTGCGATGAAAAAAGTTGTTTTTAATTAAAATATAACGTGTTTTTACTATTCATTAAAACATGAAAGTTATCAGAATAATATGAAAAATTTATCCAAAATAAATTTTTATATCTTGATTCTAAGGAAGAATTTTATTTTGTCAAATTGAACATATAAAAATGTCAAAAACTATATTTAAAGTGGGTGCGCCATCGAAAGGCGGCAAAACTGCATTTTTTTGAAGAATACTTATTTTACCCTAAAATTTTATTTTTTTTTCTCATATCATGTTCTTGAAAATGTCTAAAATGAATAATAATGTTATAAAATAAAAAATGTAGTTAATACTATTCATAATGGTTAGTCCATAATAATATTATAACCATATTTCGTTGTTTAGTGAAACCTGGTATTGCGTACAACACACGCTATCGAGGAAGGTCGCGATTGCGTGTAATGCAAGCCAGGTCAGGGTTGCGTGTAGTTCACGAATCCTTTTTTGTTGCGTATAACAAAATCCAACCATATTTCATTAATACATTTAATATATATATATATATATATATATATATATATACTCAATGTTGTGTAGAATAATTATTATAAAACAAACTTGAAATTTTGTGTAACACGATCCAAGATTAGTGTTGCATATAATGCAAGCTAATACGGTGTTTCGTATTGCGCAAGATAATCTTGGGGTATCATACAACAAACGACGTCAAATAAATAAAAAATAATACTTCTCATAAAATCTCTGGGTGTTATAATTATGAAATTAGTTATTGATATTACATGTGACTATTCTAATAGTAGAATATCCATGCGATTAAGTAAATGGAATTATTTGAATTATATTTTTTATATTATGCTAAAGTTTATGTTTATAAGTATTATGTTTTAGTCTTATACATTTCATTAAATGTTTATGCTTATTTATGAATGTTTCTACTATATTGTTATCCTTACTGAGCATCTGAGATCACCCCTTTCTTATGTTTAATTTTCTCCAGGATGTGAAGAAGTATATTATGATTATCCTGTAGGTATAGGACAAATAATATGAGTGTGTTAAAAGGGGATACAATGTTGTTTTTTTATTTCATGTTGTAATGAAAAACTTATGTATGTATCTATTACTTCCAAGAATAATAAACTAATCGTTCTCTAGAGACTTGATCTCTTGTGATCATGCCAATGTTATGTAATAATGCACTGACTCTGGGTAACTAGGGTTGGGGAATTAAATTTGGTATTAGGGGAATTTTAGTACAAACCTTTGAAGCTAGATTTTGAAAAACTCTGATTAGGCCACATGACAGACTTTGAGGATTAGTGTAGAAGAACTTCCTAGAATTTGTGTAATGTAGATATTTTGTGAATTTTCCAAGAAATACATCTATTTATGGATATGAGTAGGTAGAGGTGGATCTAGCACAAACGTATCTAGGGGTAAAACCCAAAATCACTACTTTGAGCTAGATTGGAATGGGAATTGGTGCAGGACAATGGTTCTTGTTGCACTCTTGGTTATGAAACTCCCTGAGGATATGCTTAGGATAATTCAAAATTTCATTAAAAATATTTATAAAGGATTTATGAGTAAATACTTCCTCATAGAAAACATTTTTTTCTGATTATGGATTATATGCATAAACTTTTCAATATATATTATGTATTTTACTAGTTTAGAATTATTTATTGTGATTCGTAAAATGATCCAGTATATTCCATTATTTAGAATTGGTGCCTAGTGGAAGGAATGGAAACCATATCAAGGAACGTAATCCATGTAGGTATTTCCATCCTAATAAAGATAATAATATTAGAGTTGGTGATGAAACCAGTGTTAAACAACTTATAACCATATTGGGACAACTCTCTTAGGTTATGCATAATAACCTTACCCATATGGATCACCCTAATACACAACGCGGGGGATCAATTTTAGAAAGATTCACGAAGAAACAACCACCAACATTAAATTGGACTACAAATACATTTGTAGCTGAGCAATGTATTAGTTCCTTAGATAAAATATTTCCTATCTTAGAGAGTAGCGAAAGGGGAAAATTGTAATGGAAGTTTATCACCTCATATGAGATGTTGATCAATGGTGGTCATTAATAAAAAAAGGAGGATAAAGAAGTATAAAATATGGAATGAATGGTGTTTAAAGATATCTTCTTAGAAAAATATTTTCCTTGTGACCATCGAGTGGATATGGAAAGGCAATTCATTTGTCTGACGAAAAAAGTGGATGAGAATAAAACAATGTATGAGGAATATTTTACAAGGTTATCAAGGAATGTTATAGATTATATACCTAACTAGATGAGTAATATTGATAACTTATTTGATGGTTTAAAACCATTTATCCATCAATCATTAGTCTCATAATCCTTCTCGTCATACGAAGATATATTATCATGTGCTATCAAGACAGAAATGGAATTCTCTAAGTCTTATAACTTTAAAGAAAATCAAGAGAAGAATAGATCTATTGAACACTCTAGAAATGGAAATAAGGGGAATAAGGGAAAAGTTGAATTTCTATATTTCAGAAAATGTTGTAAGAAACAACCCAATACTTTCCTAAAGGGAATGGAGTTTGTTTCAAGTTTGGTGAAAAAGGACTCCAGGCTCTTGATTACATGGGGAAGAAAGAGGCTAACAATGTTAAATTCTAAAATTTTAGAGAAATGGGGAATTATTAAAATGAATATATTAAGTATCAAGGAAACCTACCTCAAAAAAGTACAAGGGAGAAAGGTGAAGCTTATGCTATTACAACTACAGAGGTTGAAGTTTCGAATGATGTGGTGGCAGGTATATTAATCATTTCTTCATATTTATCCAATGGTTTATTTGATTCTAGATCATCACATTCTTTCGTATCTTCCCAGTTTTACAAAAAAATTAGATATTTATAATTTTATTTAAAAAGGGATTTTTTCGACAAAACACTTAAGTGAAGTATCATTGCAACAAATTTTGGGGAATCAGTTATGATTATGGCATATAAACGTGATTTTTCTGCTGATCTCAACAACATACAAATGATTAAATTTGATATAATCCTTTTTATGGATTGGATTTTAGACCATGATGTAAAAATTTATTGTAAGAAGAAGGAATTTATAATTTTTGATGATGATAAAGAATACCTTATCTTTAGAGAAGAAACGTGGCCTTCTGATTCTCATCTATTCCACCCCCAGAAGCTCTACTAAATTCAATTATTATAGAGGAAGGGAGTGAAATAACTATGGGTGAGGAAAAGAATTTTCAAATAGAGGATGTTCCTACTTTGAAATAATATTATGATCTGTTTCTAGAGGATTTACCTGGATATCCTCCAGAATGGGAAATTGAGTTTTTCATTGATTTAATTCCTAGATCAAGGACCATATCAAATACCCCTTATAGAATGGCCATAGTGGAATTAGTGGAACTAAAGAAACAACTATAGGAATTGAGTAATAAAGGATTTATTTTCCCAAGTGTTTCTCCACGGGGAGACCCTGTTCTTTTTGTTAAAAAAATATTTATCTATGAGGTTGTGCATTGAATACATGGAGATAAATACTATAACAATAAAGAACAAGTATCCCCTACCAAGAATTGATGATTTATTCAATCAACTTCATGGAGCTCAATAGTTTTCAAAGATTGACCTTATATATGGATATTATTAGTTGTGTGTGAAGAAGGAAGACATTCCGAACACAGTATTTCGTACCGAGTATGGGGATTCTGAGTTTACCATAATGCCTATTTGACTGAATAATGCACCCTCTGTATTCATGAATCTAATGAATAGAGTTTTCATGGTATATCTTGATGACTTTTTAGTTGTACTTATTAATGATATCTTGGTATACTCCAAAAGCTAAGAAGAGCATGAAAATGACTTGTGAACTATTCTAAATACTCATAAAAGAAATGAATTATTTGTGAAGTTTAGGAAGTGTGAATTCTGGCTTCATGAGATTTCTTTTCTTGGCCATATTGTCTCTTATGATGGAATCTCTATTGATATTTATAAGAAAAGATCAATACAAGAATGGACATCACCGATGAGTATAACCGAGGTAATCAGTTTTATTGGTTTAGCAGGTTATTATAAGCGTTTCGTCCAGAATTTTGCCCTATTGGCTAACCCATTAACCAAGATCACAAGTTAAGGGGTTAAATTTGTTTGAAAGGAGTGTAAAGAATGTTTTTAAGATATGAAGATAATATTATTCAATTCTACTATCTTGAATCTACCATCTAGGAATTATGGGTTTGTTATTTATAGTGATGCATCAAAGAAAGGACTTGGTTGTGTCTTTATGTAGAATGATATAGTTATTGCCTATGTATCATGACAGCTAAAAATTCATTAACAAAACTATCCTACTCATGATATTGACTTAGAAACTGTAATAATTTCTCTGAAGATATGGAGAGACTATCTCTATGGTGAAAAATGTGATATATATACCGATCACAAGAGTTTGAAGTATATTTTCTCACAGAAAGAACTCACCATTAGGAAAATACGATGGCTTGAACTACTCATGGATTATGATTTCACTATACACTACCACCCAGGGAAGGAAAATAAGGTGGCAGATTCTTTGAGTAGAAAAGATCTTGGAGTTCTGAAAAAGATGAGATTTTAAAGGGATCATATTTTTATGGATCTAAGAAAGATGGATATGGGAATAATAATAGAAGGTGAAACATCAATATTTTTTCAAATGTTTTCCAAACCATCTTTAGTAGGAAAGATAAAAAGTTCTTAGACTAATGATGAGGAGTTTAAAAATAAAATAAAATTTATAAATGATGGGAGATTGATTGAATTCTTATATGAAGATAGAATTTTGAAATTTGGGAAGAGACTTTGTGTTCCTGACATACCTAATCTAAAAAGAGAATTTTTGGAAGGTGCTCATAGCTCTAATTTCCTTATACACCCTTGCAGCACTAAGATATATAGAGATTTTAAGGAAATTTTTTGGTGGGATAACATAAAGATGAAGATTTATGATAATGTGTCAATATGTATGGTTTGTCAATATATAATGGATAGAAGACAACATCCTAGAGGAGCCATGCAACCTATTCCTATACCTGAGTGGAAATGGAGTGATATTACGATGGACTTTGTCATGGGGATACCAAATAATCCAAGAATGAATGATGAAATATGGGTCATTTTTTATCATCTTACCAAGTTAACACATTTTATTTCTATAAGAAAATATTTACCACTTGAACATTTAGCAAGACTATATATTAATGAAGTTTTAATTCTTCATGGAGTACCCCTATGGATTGTTTCTAATCATGATCCCTATTTCTCATTAAGATTCTGGAAAAGTCTTTAGAAATCACTAGATAAATAACATCATTTGAGCACTACCTACCACCCTCAAACTAATGGAAAATCATAACAGACTATTAAATCCTTAGAATACATGTTTAGATCATTGTAAATTGACTTTCAAGGTATGTGGGATCAATATTTACTTACGGTATAATTTTCCAATAACAATAGCCTGCATTAAAGTATTTTGATGGCACCACATGAAGTGTTATATGAAAATAGATGTAAAACACCAACTTATTGGCAAGATGTTGGTGAAAGAAAACTTGTAGGCCCAAAACTTGTTGAAGAAACAATAGAAATTGTGAAGATCATCCAAACCCACATCAAAACGGCTTAAAAAAAGAAAAGTGCTATGCCGATAAGTGAAGGAATAATTTGGAATTTCAAGTAGGAGATCATGTTTTCATGAAGGAATAACCATGGATATGTGTTATACGATTCAGTAAGAAAGGTAAATTGATTCCCAGGTACATCATGACCTTTTGAAATTCTAGAAAAAATTGGAGTTGTATCTTATCATTTGGAAATGCCGCCAAGTCTCTCCAAAGTTCATGATGTGTTCCACATATCACTGTTTTAAAAATACATGCATGAAGAAATGTGTGTACTCGCCTATGAATAATTAGAACAGGAACCTGATCTGTCTTATTGTGAAGAGCCTATCAAGATTATTGATACCATAGAACATGTTTTGAGAAACTGGATTACTATCCTGGTAAAAGTTCTTTGGAGAAACAATAAAATGAAAGAGAAAACATGGGAACCTGAGGAACTTATGATAAAGAACCATCCAAATATTTTTATGTAGTTAAATTATAGAAATTCCAAGGAATAAATTTTTAAATGAGGGAATAATGTAACACCACAAGAACCCATGGTATGTTTCCCTTTGAATAATACAATAGCTTGTGTTGTACGCAACTTCGAGTTCTAGCACACCATAAAAAATCAAACTAGCCATTTTAAAAGAAGTTATGAATAGTAATACCCACTTTCTGAAATTTATAAATTTTATTTTTCAAAATGGACTTCATTTTTGTATTTTTAATATCAAAATTATATTAGGGTGATTTTTTGGTATTTTTCTGAAAACTTTCAATTTTTGATGAATAGTGAAAAACACTGCATTATTGTTTAAAACAGACTTTTATTTAAATAATAATAAAAATTTTTTAATTTTATTTTAAAGTCAAAATAGATACATAATACCTATATTAGTCAAATGTAATTCATTGGATTCATTTTATAATAATATTAGATATATAAAATGTTATTGAACTTTTTAAAGTCTTTTACCCACCTTCTAGGCATATTTTCAAATTTTTATAAAATGTAATTTTACTGCTTATGTGAATTAAATTTCAAAAATATGAGAGACAAATTTTACATCATTAAGTAAAATGTGGTTCTATAGGATGAAAATAATTTTTGGTGAATAGTAAGTTTTGAATTTTGTTTACCACGGTTAAAAGTAATCATGGTAAATAAAGGTAAAAATGATATTATAATTACCCTAAAAAATGTCTTAATTCTATTTGATAAGTTTATTTACACAAAAATAGACCTTATTAAAAAAATATGATCCTATTTTATCAACTTGGATTAGATTATGACATTTATTATTATTTTATTTAAAGAAGATTTAAAAGTGTTAAAATCAAATTTTAATAACTAACACATTTATAATATAGGGTTATACATAAGATAATTTACACTATAAATATTAATTATAAAGATAAAAATATTTCCTACATCATGGTATTTTATTTATAATTTTTATACACTAAATAATTAAATTTATTTATGACACAATGATGATGCAGTAATTAACTTATTAATGAAGGATTAAAATAATTTATATTATAAATATTAAAATAAATTTTAATTGATACTTTTGATGCATTAAACGAATTTTATATGTTAATATGAAATGTTATGGTTTATTAAAGGATTTTTGTTGAAGTAATAAGGTTGTTAGGACTTTCACAAAAACCAAATACTAAATAGTGTCAAAATTGACATAAATGAGTTTGTAAAACAAATACTATATTATTAAATGATATAATATTACTAAAAATATAATATTCTGGAAAGGTACTTATATAAGGTAATATATGTCATTAATTAACCACTTTAGGTTCTCTTGTCATTTTATAGTATGTTTATTAACCATATAATATAAAAATACAATGAGACATGGTAAATGTTAAACTATTTTAAAAAGAGTTAAATCTAAATGATAAGGTTAATATGGTGACCTAAACTTGTCTAAAACCTGTTATTTGAGAGGCTTTAGACCCATTCCCACCTTATTCTCCAAATAAATATATTTGGAGCTATTAGAAACTGAATATTATTTAATAATAAATTAATATTTCAAGATTTTCCTAAAGTGTCTCTCACCTCTATTATAAAAGGGTACTTCCCCTTCTCTCAAAATCATACATCCAAAGCCATTTGACCAAGACATAACCTTCAAAAATATCTTCCCAACTACCTTCAATTTATCCTAGAGGCATTACTTTGATCATAAATCCAACCTAAAAAGCCATTTTGATCAAATCAAAAAGGATGCACCCGAAGAAGAGGTAATAATTTCATCACCTCTTTCAAAGTTCTTTTCTGTGTCCACTTCCTCTTTATTTCTTGTTTACATTAAAAAATAATAAATCTAGTAATTTCTTCATATGTTGATGTTATTAGAAATATTTTACAACCATATCCATTATTCTATCAATCCTATGAATGACAAAGTCACCATACGCGCGTACGTACGGCTTACCGTCTCCACATCGTGGTGTAGTTTGTTATTCAGTACTTAATTATTTGGATGGGTATAATGATGAGTATAATTGATATAATTAATAAATATAAAATGTTAATTATTCTGTATATATAATATACCATCCATCTGCATATGATTTCACCATCAATAGAATGATATTTTCACCCGTGCGTACGTACGGCTTACCGTCTCCACGACATGATGAGATTTTGTTCCCCATCGTAACCATTCATGAATAATTTTCATTTAATGATTAGAAGTAATATTTAAGAACTTAATATCATTATATATTTGAATAAAATACATCCTATCCATAACAAACATGACATACATAACAAAAAATATAAAGGAAAATGAATCAGTTAACACCCGAAACAATGATACTATTGAAACATTATTAACAAAGTAATATTAGAAGGTCATATATGATATCACATTTATGTATGTGGATTCTTGTATAATTTAATAACAATTATTTAACAATTATAAAGGAGGTTAACTTACCCTCTACTAAGGAATAATTCAAGGTAGTAGTTAATTTTACAATCTTTTTATTATCCGCGGTTGTTTATACGTAAGAATCTACTAGGAATTCATTATCTTCCCCATCTGTGCTTCTTAAAAAAAGTATAAAAAACAACTATTTCCTAGAATATGGGTTAAATTCATTTATAACCTTGATTTACTTTTTGATTTTTTTAAATTAATCTTTTCGTCATTTTCCAAACAAGGTACTTCATGACCTTTTCAAAAAATTAAGGTAAGAATGTTTTTTTAACTTATATGGCGGGTGTAGATATTTTCTGTCATTTTAAAACCTTTAAATCTTCCCTTACATGCTTAAAATAATATTTTCAAAATAATTTTTTTCTTTTATAATTACATGACTTTTAAATGATTTCAAAATAGAAAGAGATATTTCTCTTAAGTAGTTTTGATTTCATCTATGTCAACATCCTTTAGTGTATTTTACACTTATTTGAAGTTGATTTATTATGATACAATCTTCCATATTTTATTGAAGTTTTTGTGATATGATTTTCTATGGATGTGTTATTTTTAAACCATTCATGGTTTATGGTTAATTTATTAACATTTAGTATTCTTGTTTTAATAAGAATGTTTATGTTATGTTTCAACATTTTCATATGAGGAATGCATTGGACTTAGTAAGTGACAGGTGGATCCCACTATAGCTCGATGCATCGGTAGGTCTAATGATACAAACTAGTGTCTTGGCACATGGCCTTGACAAAATCTTATTTGTAGTCTTGGAACTAGGCCTTGACTATGTTGTAATTATGTCCGACATTATCATTCCATCATTATGAAATTTTTTATTGATATTATATGTGACTATTTGACTATTATAATATCCAAGTGATTAAGTAAATAGAATTATTTGATTTATATTTGACATATTTTGTTGAATATTAAGTTTAAAAGGATTACGGTTTAGTCTTATACATTTCCTTAAATGTTTATGCTTATTTATGAAAGTTTCCACTATATTGTTATTCTTACTGAGCATCTGAGATCACCCCTTTATTATGTTTTATTTTTTAGAGGATGTGAAGAAGTATATTTTGATTAACCTATAGGGATAGGAAAAAGGATATGAGTGTGTTAAAAGGGGACACAATGTTGTTTTTTTATTTCATGATGTAATGTAAAACTTATGTATGTATCTAGTACTTTCAAAGCTACTAAACTAATATATATTTTGAGACTTGATCTCTTGTTATCATGCCAATGTTATGTAATAATTCACCAACATTTGCTAACTAGGGTCGGGGCGTTACACCCCGGAGACACATATCATCTTAACAAGGATCATGCATATAAACAACTAACCATGCTTCAAATCATGTCAATATCATCAAACCCGGATATCCGTTCAAACACTAATTCAAAATTGATCACTTTACCGGTGCTAGGTTCATCACATGACCTCCCACTAACTAGTATCATTCCCAAGTATTAATCATTTACCCACACTCACACTAAGCTACTAAATCACATCCAAGGTTGGTAGGGTCAGAAACCTAAATGGTCAGGTCATTCAAATCTAAAATCAATAGTAAATTACTCACGTCACTTTATTTCTAGAAACTAAAAAATTACCATGCTCAAAACACATACTCAATGGAAACTCCATGAATCATTATTTATATGTGTATTTAACCACACTGAAAACCTCTATAGGCACCACAAGCATCAATACCTATTGTGGGTAACCCTCGATCGTCGTAAGGCTCTCAATCAATACCACTATATTATATCAAACAGTGTCTAGGTCTTTTCACTTATCCTATAAATCTAGTCTCGCTAGGTTAATAAGTCTTAGGCACACAACATGGTTCAAATACAAAAGGAATATGAAATCCCCCACACCAATTCCCTCTTAATGTTATCATAAATAAAAAAAACATCATATATAAACCCATCAACCTACCAATGCATTGATTCTCATCAAGATTCACTACATAGGACTACCCCTCAAAAATCAAGAACTCTGGATAATCTCCAATAGCATCATCAAGGACAATCGATGTCAAGAATCTATAGTCACAATGTTTGGTTAGATAAAATGTCATTCCATGATATATGGGAATCCGCCTTATCAATTTTTACTAACACTTTAAATAACCAAACCCATGAAAAATAACCATCATAGGGTGAACTTATTATGGAAAAAACTGAATTTACCAACACCTCTGGGCCACCACTCACCCCCTTCCAAAAAACCTATGTCATCATCACCACCCTAATCACCACACCATAAGGTCCATAATAAATTACACAAGAATAAAATATATATAAAAGTCATGACAACTAAGTAGAATTCACCCAAGTACTTATATAAGAAAATACCATATGATCAGCTGTTGACACTTTAAATAGTTGAGCTTCAGTCATCAGTATAAACAAGCACACTTGCATGTATTTATCTTATGAATCATACATGCCTTGTATGATGCATGGTAGTCTTATTTTCTATATATACCATGGTCCAAAATCCTTACCTATACACTTTCCAATGATCCATGATCTAACAAAAAGTAAATCAAAAGTCATAAATATCAAACCACATGTTCATAACATGCGGTGGAAAACATATCAATAAAAACATCCCAATTCATGAGCATCAATCCGATACCCATGGTAATCTAGAATTTTACTAGAAAAGGTGGCCATGACACAATAGTTTGGATTCCATCATAATTTCCTACAAATCCTAATTAATCCTATTACCAACTCCCAAAATAGAAATATTAAAAAAAAATTCTATGATTCAACTTTGTAATGCACCAATCCAGATGAAAATTAACTGGTGCGTCATCGTAATCCACCACATGACATCAGACACACCTCCCCAAACATAAATGTCTGTCAAAGAGAAATGGTGGTCTAAGGAGGAATTGAGGGAGGATATACACCCTATATTAGAGTGCACATTAGAAAATAAAACAAAAAATATCATCTATTTTGATAAATAGAAAGTGGAAGCGGTAAATATAAACATGAAAAATAATAAGTAAAATTTCGTAAAGGCATGAACATCCATTCCAAACATATAATAGATGACCACCCATGGGGTCGGTCACATATCCATATCGATGAAAAAGAAATAAAAGTTGTTGGGTCTAGAAATACAATGATCATCACCTCATCCCGATATCCAACTTCATCTGAGTTGTCTTCTCGATCATGGTATCATGGGACATATCCAAAATTTGTTCCTACAATAACCATGGAAGAGTTACTTCAGTACCCAAGTGCAATGGTTGCCCGAGTTGGGTATGAGTACTAAATCTGATAGGGAACCACCAACATGGTCCCATACCAACCCATATACACAATGATATGCAGATGTTTCATCATCATTATAAATACCTAAATTTTTTAATAATAAATAAAATAAACCAAACAATACCTATTTCAACACGATGTTGGAAGGTCCTTGATCATGTCATGGGGACTATGCCAACCCATTTACCAAATTATACCATTATCAATCCTTAGGTATGTGGCCCCAATTGACCATACCAACTTTGTTTGCTAATGGGTGTCTATGAATCTTTCACGATATCATACCAATTACACACATATT
>CAUJRU010003637.1:5000-32500 GCA_963277665.1 Viscum album
GTGAGACCCCAATGGCTGAGATTGAGAATGCCATCCAAGTGGGATGATTCGGCGCGGGCTTGGGGTTTGCAATCAGCCTATGGAAAGGCATTGAGCTGGGGTTTGTCATATGTTGTCGTTTCCTGTATGTAAGGACAATCACCAAAATAAAATTCAATTCTTGCGTGAGGACGGACTTGGGACATGGGTTTTGTCATGTCCCCGGTGATGGACGATACGTCGGACGGATGCCACGACGTGTGGGTGGCCTTCCTGCGCTTAAGGGGTCACGTCGGTGGTCATTCCTACGTTTTCATAGGTTTTTCAGTGCCACACGTGTGGTCTTTCATGCGCTGCGCTGCCCTCTGGGACGTCTAAACCCCTCAGTATGTCTCCTCGTCACTGTTGATGTTTCCTGGTGGGATAGCTGGAAATGCATAAATGTCTCTTCAGGGGGGGGGGGGAGTGGTCGGCGACCCCCCCCCCCTGGGCGTGGGTCTTGTCCTGCGCGCCCAGATCCACCCAATGACATGCCCACGGACATGAAAAAATGGCCTCTAGACAATGCCATGAATGCTTGGTGATTCGTCCGGTGCTTGGGGCTTGTCTTGTCCGGGGTATTGCGCCATGAAAGCGATGACAATGAGCCGGGGTTCGTCACGTGTCAGGTCCTACGTACTGACAATCGCGTGGAGACAATGCCATCCGGGTGAGGCGATTTGAAGGGGCCTCGGGGCTTGTCTTGGTGGATGCGGTGTGCCTTAAAAGTAAAGACATGGAGGTGGTGGTTGGTGAAATGTTGTTGGGTCCTATATGTAACGACAATCACCACCTGATGAGAATTCATTTCATGCGTGAGGACCCGCTGTGGACATGGGGCATGTCTTCTCGGCGGTGATCGACGATACGCGGGACGGATGCCATGACGTGTCGGCGGCCTTCAAGTGCCTAAGGGGTCACGTCGGTGGTCGTTCCTATGGTTTCATAGCTCTTTTAGGGCAACACGTGTTGTCTTTCATGCGCTGCACTGACCTCTGGGATGTCTAAACCCCTCAGTATGTCTCCTCGTCACTGATGATGTTTCCTGGTGGGATAGCTGGAAATGCATAAATGTCTCTTTAGGGGGGGAGTGGTCGGCGACCCCCCCTGGGCGTGGGTCTTGTCCTGCGTGCCCAGAGCCACCCAATGACATGCCCACGGACATGGAAAAATGGCCTCTAGACAATCCCATGAATGCTTGATGATTCGTCCGGTGCTTGGGGCTTGTCTTGTCCGGGGTAGTGCGCCATCAAAGCTTTGAAAATGAGTCGGGGTTCGTCGCGTGTCAGGTCCTACGTACTGACAATCGCGTGGAGACAATTCCATCCGAGTGAGACGATTTGAAGGGGCATCGGGGCTTGCATTGGTGGATGCGGGGTGCCTTGAAAGGAAGGACGCCGAGCTGGGGTTTGCCATATCTTGTTGGGTCCGGTATGTAACGTCCATGACCACCTAAATAGAATTCGTTTCATGCGTGAGGACCCGCTCTGGACATGGGGTTGTCTTCTCGGCGGTGGTCGACGACACGCGGGACGGATGCCATGACGTGCCGGCGGCCTTCATGTGCCTAAGGGGTCACGTCGGTGGCCGTTCCTATGGTTTCATAGCTCTTTTAGGGCAACTCGCGTTGTCTTTCATGAGCTGGGGTGCCCTCTGGGTGGTCTAAACCACTCAGTATGTCTCCTCGTCAGTGCTGATGTTTCCTGGTGGGATAGCTGTAAATGCATAAATGTCTCTTTAGGGGGGGAGTGGTCGGCGACCCCCCCTGGGCGTGGGTCTTGTCCTGCGTGCCTCGAGCCACCCAGTGACATGCCCACGGACATGGAAAAATGGCCTCTAGACAATGCCATCAATGCGTGATGATTCGTCCGGTGCTTGGGGCTTGTCTTCTCCGGGGTAGTGCGCCTTAAAAGCTTTGACAATGAGCCGGGGTTCGTCGCGTGTGAGGTCCTACGTACCGACAATCGCGTGGAGACAATGCCATCCGAGTGAGACGATTTGAAGGGGCCTCGAGGCTTGTCTTGGTGGATGCGGGGTGCCTTGAAAGGAAGGACGCCGAGCTGGGGTTTGTCATATGTTGTTGGGTTCGGTATGTAACGACACCGACCACCTAAAGAGAATTCATTTCATGCGTGAGGACCCGCTCTGGACATGGGGTCTGTCTTCTCGGCGGTGGTCGACGATACGCGGGAAGGATGCCATGACGTGTCGGCGGCCTTCACGTGCCTAAGGGGTCACGTCGGTTGCCGTTCCTATGGTTTCATAGCTCTTTTAGGGCAACACGTGTTGTCTTTCATGCGCTGCGGTTCCCTCTGGGTGGTCTAAACCACTCAGTATGTCTCCTCGTCAGTGCTGATGTTTCCTGGTGGGAGAGCTGGAAATGCAGAAATGTCTCTTTAGGGGGGGAGTGGTCGGCGACCCCCCCTGGGCGTGGGTCTTGTCCTGCGTGCCCAGAGCCACCCAGTGACATGCCCACAGACATGGAAAAATGGCCTCTAGATGATTCCTCCTGTGCTTGGGGCTTGTCTTGCCCGCGGTAGTGCCCCATAAAAGCGATGACAATGAGACGGGGTTCGTCGCGTGTCAGGTCCGACGAACTGACAATCGCGTGGAGACAAAGCCATCCGAGTGAGACGATTTGAAGTGGCCTCGGGGCATGTCTTGGTGGATGCGACGTGCCTTGAAAGGAAGGACGTCGAGGTGGGGTTTTTCATATGTTGTTGGGTCCTGTATGTAATTACAATTACCACCTAAAGAGAATTCTTTTCATGAGTGAGGACCCGCTCTGGACATGGGGCGTGTCTTCTCGGCGGTGATCGACGATACGCGGGATGGATGCCATGACTTGTCGGTGGCCTTCATGTGCATAAGGGGTCACGTCGGTGGCCCTTCCTATGGTTTCATAGCTCTTTTAGGGCAACACGTGTTGTCTTTCATGCGCTGCGGTGCCCTCAGGGTGGTCTAAACCCATCAGTATGTCTCCTCGTCAGTGTTGATGTTTCCTGGTGGGATAGCTGGAAATGCATAAATGTCTCTTTAGGGGGGGAGTGGTCGGCGACCCCCCTGGGCGTGGGTCTTGTCCTGCGTGCCTAGAGCCACCCAATGACATGCCCAGTGACATGGAAAATGGCATCGACGCAATGCCCTGAATTCCTGATGATTCTTCCCGTGCTAGGGTCTTGTCTTGCCCGAGGTGGTGCGCCATAAAACCGATGACAATGAGATGGGTGGGGTTTGTCGCCTGTGAGATCCTACGGACTGACAATCGCGTCCAGACAATGGAATCCTAGTGAGGCGATTTGAAGGGGCCTCGGGGCCCGTCTTGGTGCGTGCGGCGTGCCTTGAAAGGAAGGACGTTGAGGTGGGGTTTGTCATATGTTGTTGTGTCCGGTATGTAAAGACAATGACCACCTAAAGAGAATTCATTTCATGCGTGAGGACCCGCTCTGGACATGGGTCCTGTCTCCTCGGCGGTGTTGGACGATACGCGGGACGGATGCCATGACGTGTCGGCGGCCTTCATGTGCCTTAGGGGCCACGTCGGTGTCCCTTCCTATGGTTTCATAGCCCTTTTAGGGCAACACGTGTTGCCTTTCATGCGCTGCGGTTCCCTCTGGGTGGTCTAAACCACTCAGTATGTCTCCTCGTCAGTGTTGATGTTTCCTGGTGGAATAGCTGGAAATGCATAAATGTCTCTTTAGGGGGGGAGTGGTCGGCGACCCCCCCTGGGCGTGGGTCTTGTCCTGCGTGCCGAGAGCCACCCACAGACATGCCCAGTGACATGGAAAATGGCATCGACGCAATGCCATGAATTCCTGATGATTCGTCCCGTGCTTGGGGCTTGTCTTGCCCGAGGTAGTGCGCCCTAAAAACGATGGCAATGAGACGGGGTTTGTCGCATGTGCGATCCTGCGGACTGACAGTCGCGTCCAGACAATGGCATCCGAGTGAGACGATTTGAAGGGGCCTCAGGGCCCGTCTTGGTGCATGCGGCGTGCCTTGAAAGGAAGGACGTCGAGGTGGGGTTTTTCATATGTTGTCGTGTCCCGTATGTAATGACAATGACCACCTAAAGAGAATTCATTTCATGCGCGAGGACCCGCTCTGGACATGGGGCCTGTCTTCTCGGCGGCGTTGGATGCTACCCGCGACGAATGCTACTACGTGTCGGCGGCCTTGATGTGCCTAAGGGGTCACATCAGTGGCTGTTCCTATGGTTTCATATCTCTTTTAGGGCAACACGTGTTGTCTTTCATGCGCTGTGGTGCCCACAGGGTTGTCTAAACCCATCAGTATGTCTCCTCGTCAGTGCTGATGTTTCCTGGTGGGACAGCTGGAAATGCATAAATGTCTCTTTAGGGGGGGAGTGGTCGGCGACCCCCCCTGGGCGTGGGTCTTGTCCTGCGTGCCCAGAGCCACCCAGTGACATGCCCACGGACATGGAAAAACAGCCTCCGGACAAAGCAAAGACAGCTTGATGATTCGTCCGGTGCTTGGGGCTTGTCTTGTTCGAGGTAGTGCGCCATAAAAGTGATGACAATGAGCCGGGTTTCGTCGCGTGTCAGGTCCTCCGTACTGACAATCAGGTGGAGACAACGCCATCCGGGTGAGAGGATTTGAAGGGGCCTCAGGGCTTGCCTTGGTGGATGCGGTGTGCCTTGAATGGAAGGACAATGAGGTGGGGTTTGTCATATGTTGTTGGGTCCGGTATGTAATGACAATGACCGCCTAAAGAGAATTCCTTTCATGCGTGGGGACCCGCTCTGGACATGGGGCGTGTCTTCGCTGTGGTGATGGACGATACGTGGGACGGATGCCATGACGTGTCGGCGGCCTTCATGTGCCTAAGGGGCCACGTCGGTGGCCCTTCCTATGGTTTCATAGCTCTTTTAGGGAAACACGTGTTGCCTTTCATGCGCTGCCCTGCCCTCAGGGTGGTCTAAACCCATCAGTATGTCTCCTCGTCGGTGTTGATGTTTCCTGGTGGAATAGCTGGAAATGCATAAATGTCTCTTTAGGGGGGGAGTGGTCGGCGACCCCCCCGGGCGTGGGTCTTGTCCTGCGTGCCTAGAGCCACCCAATGTGATGCCCATTGACATGCAAAATGACATCGACTTAATGCCATGAATGCCTGATGATTCGTCCCGTGCTTGGGGCTTGTCTTGCCCGAGGTAGTGCGCCATAAAAACGATGACAATGGGATGGTGTTTGTGGCCTTCGAGATCCTGCGGACTGACAGTCGCGTTCAGACAATGGCATCCGAGTGAGACGATTTGAAGGGGTCTCGGGGCCCGTCTTGGTGCATGCGGCGTTTCTTGAAAGGAAGGACGTCGAGGTGGGGTTTGTCACATGTTGTTGTGTTCGGAATGTAAAGACAATGACCGCCTAAAGATAATTCATTTCATGCGCGGGGACCCGCTCTGGACATGGGTCCTGTCTTCTCGGCGGTGTTGGATGATACCCGGGACGGATGCCATGACGTGTCGGCGGCCTTCATGTGCCTAAGGGGTCACTTTGGTGGCTGTTCGTATGGATTCGTAGCTCTTTTAGGGCAACACGTGCTGTCCTTCATGCGTTGTGGTGCCCATTGGGTTGTCTGAACCCATCAGTATGTGTCCTCGTCAGTGCTGATGTTTCCTGGTGGGACAGCTGGAAATGCATAAATGTCTCTTTAGGGGGGGAGTGGTCGGCGACCCCCCCTGGGCGTGGGTCTTGTCCTGCGTGCCCAGAGCCACCCAGTGACATGCCCACGAACATGGAAAAACGACCTCCAGACAAATCCATGAAAGCTTGATTATTCGTACGGTGCTTGGGGCTTGTCTTGTCTGAGGTAATGCGTCATAAAAGTGATGACAATGAGCCGGGGTGCGTCGCGTGTCAGGTCCGACGTACTGACAATCACGTGGAGACAACGCCATCCGAGTGGGACGATTTGAAGGGGCCTCGGGGCTTGCCTTGGTGGATGCGGTGTGCCTTGCAAGGAAGGACGACGTGGTGGGGTTTGTCATATGTTGTTGGGTACGGTATGTATTGACAATGACCGCCTAAAGATAATTCCTTTGAGGCGTGAGGACCAGCTCTGGACATGGGGCGTGTCTTCTCTGCGGTGATGGACGAGACGCGGGGCGGATGCCATGACGTGTCGGCGGCCTTCATGTGCCTAAGGGGTCACGTCGGTGGCCCTTCCTATGGTTTCATAGCTCTTTTAGGGCAACCCGTGTTGTCTTTCATGCACTGCGGTGCCCTTAGGGTGGTCTAAACCCATCAGTATGTCTCCTCGTCACTGTTGATGTTTCCTGGTGGTATAGCTGGAAATGCATAAATGTCTCTTTAGGGGGGGAGTGGTCGGCGACCCCCCCTGGGCGTGGGTCTTGTCCTGCGTGCCTAGAGCCACCCAATGACATGCCGAGTGACATGGAAAATGGCATCGACGCAGTGCCATGAATTCCTGATGATTCGTCTCGTGCTTGGGGCTTGTCTTGCCCGAGGTAGTGCGCCCTAAAAACGATGACAATGAGATGGGGTTTGTCGCATGTGTGATCCTGCGGACTGACAGTCTTGTCCAGACAATGGCATCCGAGTGAGACGATTTGAAGGGGCCTCGAGGCCCGTCTTGGTGCGTGTGGCGTGCCTTGAAAGGAAGGACGTTGCGGTGGGGTTTGTCATCTGTTGTCGTGTCCCGTATGTAATGACAATGACCACCTAAAGAGAATTCATTTCATGCGTGAGGACCCTCTCTGGACATGGGGCCTGTCTTCTCGGCGGTGTTGGACGCTACCCGGGATGAATGCTACTACGTGTCGGCGGCCTTCATGTGCCTAAGGGGTCACCTCGGTGGCTGTTCCTACGGTTTCATATATCTTTTAGGGCAACACGTGTTGACTTTCATGCGCTGTGGTGCCCACAGGGTTGTCTAAACCCTCCAGTATGTCTCCTCGTCAGTGCTGATGTTTCCTGGTGGGACAGCTGGAAAGGCATAAATGTCTCTTTAGGGGGGGAGTGGTCGGCGACCCCCCCTGGGCGTGAGTCTTGTCCTGCGTGCCCAGAGCCACCTAGTGACATGCCCACGGACATGGAAAAATGGCCTCCAGACAAATCCATGAAAGCTTGAGGATTCATACGGTGCTTGGGGCTTGTCTTGTATGAGGTAATGCGCCATAAAAGTGATGACAATGAGCCGGGGTGCGTCGCGTGTCAGGTCCGACGTACTGACAATCACGTGGAGACAACGCCACCCGAGTGGGACGATTTGAAGGGGCATCGGGGCTTGCCTTGGAGGATGCGGTGTGCCTTGCAAGGAAGGACGACGTGGTGGGGTTTGTCATATGTTGTTGGGTACGGTATGTAATGACAATGACCGCCTAAAGATAATTCATTTCATGCGTGAGGACCCGCTCTGGACATGGGGCGTGTCTTCTCTGCGGTGATGGACGAGACGCGGGACGGATGTCATGACGTGTCGGCGGCCTTCATGTGCCTAAGGGGTCACGTCGGTGGCCCTTCCTATGGTTTCATAGCTCTTTTAGGGCAACCCGTGTTGTCTTTCATGCACTGCGGTGCCCTTAGGGTGGTCTAAACCCCTCAGTATGTCTCCTCGTCACTTTTGATGTTTCCTGGTGGAATAGCTGGAAATGCATAAATGTCTCTTTAGGGGGGGAGTGGTCGGCGACCCCCCCTGGGCGTGGGTCTTGTCCTGCGTGCCTAGAGCCACCCAATGACATGCCCAGGGACATGGAAAATGGCATCGACGCAATGCCATGAATTCTTGATGATTCGTCCCGTGCTTGGGGCTTGTCTTTCCCGAGGTAGTGCGCCCTAAAAACGATGACAATGAGATGGGTTTTGTCGCATGTGTGATCTTGCGGGCTGACAGTCGTTTCCAGACAAAGGCATCCGAGTGAGACGATTTGAAGGGGCCTCGAGGCCCGTCTTGGTGCCTGCGGTGTGCCTTGAAAGGAAGGACGTTGAGGTGTGGTTATTCATGTGTTTTCGTGTCCCGTATGTAATGATAATGACCACCTAAAGAGAATTCATTTCATGCGTGAGGACCCTCTCTGGACATGGGGCCTGTCTTCTCGGCGGTGTTGGACGCTACCCGGGATGGATGCTAGTACGTGATGGCGGCCTTGATGTGCCTAAGGGGTCACATTGGTGGCTATTCCTATGGTTTCATATCTCTTTTAGGGCAACACGTGTTGTCTTTCATGCGCTGTGGTGCCCACAGGGTTGTCTGAACCCATCAGTATGTCTCCTCGTCAGTGCTGATGTTTCCTGGTGGGACAGCTGGAAATGCATAAATGTCTCTTTAGGGGGGGAGTGGTCGGCGACCCCCCCTGGGCGTGGGTCTTGTCCTGTGTGCCCAGAGCCACCCAGTGACATGCCCACGGACATGGAAAAACGGCCTCCAGACGAATCCATGAAAGCCTGATGATTCGTACGGTGCTTGGGGCTTGTCTTGTCTGAGGTAATGCGCCATAAAAGTGATGACAATGAGCTGGGGTGCGTCGCGTGTCAGACCCACGCCGAGTGACGTGGAAAATGGCATCGACGCAATGCCAAGAATTCCTGATGATTCGTCCCGTGCTTCGGGCTTGTCTTGCCCGAGGTAGTGCGCCATAAAAACGATGACAATGAGATGGGGTTTGTCGCGTGTGTGAGGTCCGACGTACTGACGATCACGTGGAGACAACGGCATCCGAGTGAGACGATTTGAAGGGGCCTCGGGGCTTGCCTTGGTGGATGCGGTGTGCCTTGCAAGGAAGGACGATGTGGTGGGGTTTGTCATATGTTGTTGGGTACGGTATGTATTGACAATGACCACCTAAAGATAATTCCTTTGAGGCGTGAGGACTCGCTCTGGACATGGGGCGCGTCTTCTCTGCGGTGATGGACGAGACGCGGGACGGATGCCATGACGTGTCGGCGGCCTTCATGTGCCTAAGGGGTCACGTCGGTGGCCCTTCCTATGGTTTCATAGCTCTTTTAGGGCAACCCGTGTTGTCTTTCATGCACTGCGGTGCCCTTAGGGTGGTCTAAACCCATCAGTATGTCTCCTCGTCACTGTTGATGTTTCCTGGTGGTATAGCTGGAAATGCATAAATGTCTCTTTAGGGGGGGAGTGGTCGGCGACCCCCCCTGGGCGTGGGTCTTGTCCTGCGTGCCTAGAGCCACCCACTGACATGCCGAGTGACATGGAAAATGGCATCGACGCAGTGCCATGAATTTCTGATGATTCGTCCCGTGCTTGGGGCTTGTCTTGCCCGAGGTAGTGCGCCCTAAAAACGATGACAATGAGATGGGGTTTGTCGCATGTGTGATCCTGCGGACTGACAGTCGTGTCCAGACAATGGCATCCGAGTGAGACGATTTGAAGGGGCCTCGAGGCCCGTCTTGGTGCGTGTGGCGTGCCTTGAAAGGAAGGACGTTGCGGTGGGGTTTGTCATCTGTTGTCGTGTCCCGTATGTAATGACAATGACCACCTAAAGAGAATTCATTTCATGCGTGAGGACCCTCTCTGGACATGGGGCCTGTCTTCTCGGCGGTGTTGGACGCTACCCGGGATGAATGCTACTACGTGTCGGCGGCCTTCATGTGCCTAAGGGGTCACATCGGTGGCTGTTCCTAGGGTTTCATATATCTTTTAGGGCAACACGTGTTGTCTTTCATGCGCTGTGGTGCCCACAGGGTTGTCTAAACCCGTTAGTATGTCTCCTCGTCAGTGCTGATGTTTCCTGGTGGGACAGCTGGAAATGCATAAATGTCTCTTTAGGGGGGGAGTGGTCGGCGACCCCCCCTGGGCGTGGGTCTTGTCCTGTGTGCCCAGAGCCACCCAGTGACATGCCCACAGACATGGAAAAACGGCCTCCAGACGAATCCATGAAAGCCTGATGATTCGTACGGTGCTTGGGGCTTGTCTTTTCTGAGGTAATGCGCCATAAAAGTGATGACAATGAGCTGGGGTGCGTCGCGTGTCAGACCCACGCCGAGTGACGTGGAAAATGGCATCGACGCAATGCCAAGAATTCCTGATGATTCGTCCCGTGCTTCGGGCTTGTCTTGCCCGAGGTAGTGCGCCATAAAAACGATGACAATGAGATGGGGTTTGTCGCGTGTGTGAGGTCCGACGTACTGACGATCACGTGGAGACAACGGCATCCGAGTGAGACGATTTGAAGGGGCCTCGGGGCTTGCCTTGGTGGATGCGGTGTGCCTTGCAAGGAAGGACGATGTGGTGGGGTTTGTCATATGTTGTTGGGTACGGTATGTATTGACAATGACCACCTAAAGATAATTCCTTTGAGGCGTGAGGACTCGCTCTGGACATGGGGCGCGTCTTCTCTGCGGTGATGGACGAGACGCGGGACGGATGCCATGACGTGTCGGCGGCCTTCATGTGCCTAAGGGGTCACGTCGGTGGCCCTTCCTATGGTTTCATAGCTCTTTTAGGGCAACCCGTGTTGTCTTTCATGCACTGCGGTGCCCTTAGGGTGGTCTAAACCCATCAGTATGTCTCCTCGTCACTGTTGATGTTTCCTGGTGGTATAGCTGGAAATGCATAAATGTCTCTTTAGGGGGGGAGTGGTCGGCGACCCCCCCTGGGCGTGGGTCTTGTCCTGCGTGCCTAGAGCCACCCACTGACATGCCGAGTGACATGGAAAATGGCATCGACGCAGTGCCATGAATTTCTGATGATTCGTCCCGTGCTTGGGGCTTGTCTTGCCCGAGGTAGTGCGCCCTAAAAACGATGACAATGAGATGGGGTTTGTCGCATGTGTGATCCTGCGGACTGACAGTCGTGTCCAGACAATGGCATCCGAGTGAGACGATTTGAAGGGGCCTCGAGGCCCGTCTTGGTGCGTGTGGCGTGCCTTGAAAGGAAGGACGTTGCGGTGGGGTTTGTCATCTGTTGTCGTGTCTCGTATGTAATGACAATGACCACCTAAAGAGAATTCATTTCATGCGTGAGGACCCTCTCTGGACATGGGGCCTGTCTTCTCGGCGGTGTTGGACGCTACCCGGGATGAATGCTACTACGTGTCGGCGGCCTTCATGTGCCTAAGGGGTCACATCGGTGGCTGTTCCTATGGTTTCATATATCTTTTAGGGCAACACGTGTTGTCTTTCATGCGCTGTGGTGCCCACAGGGTTGTCTAAACCCGTTAGTATGTCTCCTCGTCAGTGCTGATGTTTCCTGGTGGGACAGCTGAAAATGCATAAATGTCTCTTTAGGGGGGGAGTGGTCGGCGACCCCCCCTGGGCGTGGGTCTTGTCCTGCGTGCCCAGAGCCACCTAGTGACATGCCCACGGACATGGAAAAATGGCCTCCAGACAAATCCATGAAAGCTTGAGGATTCATACGGTGCTTGGGGCTTGTCTTGTCTGAGGTAATGCGCCATAAAAGTGATGACAATGAGCCGGGGTGCGTCGCGTGTCAGGTCCGACGTACTGACAATCACGTGGAGACAACGCCACCCGAGTGGGACGATTTGAAGGGGCATCGGGGCTTGCCTTGGAGGATGCGGTGTGCCTTGCAAGGAAGGACGACGTGGTGGGGTTTGTCATATGTTGTTGGGTACGGTATGTAATGACAATGACCGCCTCAAGATAATTCCTTTCATGCGTGAGGACCCGCTCTGGACATGGGGCGTGTCTTCTCTGCGGTGATGGACGAGACGCGGGACGGATGCCATGACGTGTCGGCGGCCTTCATGTGCCTAAGGGGTCACGTCGGTGGCCCTTCCTATGGTTTCATAGCTCTTTTAGGGCAACCCGTGTTGTCTTTCATGCACTGCGGTGCCCTTAGGGTGGTCTAAACCCATCAGTATGTCTTCTCGTCACTGTTGATGTTTCCTGGTGGAATAGCTGGAAATGCATAAATGTCTCTTTAGGGGGGGGAGTGGTCGGCGACCCCCCCTGGGCGTGGGTCTTGTCCTGCGTGCCTAGAGCCACCCGATGACGTGCCCAGTGACATGGAAAATGGCATGGACGCAATGCCATGAATTCTCGATGATTCGTCCCGTGCTTGGGGCTTGTCTTTCCCGAGGTAGTGCGCCCTAAAAACGATGACAACGAGATGGGGTTTGTCGCATGTGTGATCTTGCGGGCTGACAGTCGTTTCTAGACAATGGCATCCGAGTGAGACGATTTGAAGGGGCCTCGAGTCCCGTCTTGGTGCATGCGGCGTGCCTTGAAGGGAAGGACGTTGAGGTGGGGTCATACCTCAAACATTGCAGATGTGGTTGGTGATGCAACCTTGTTGATCCTTCCATTAGTCATATGCTTGTCTCAAAGATCAGGTTGTGCATGTACAATGGACAAACTAATCGAACGGAATTGAATGTTCGGGACGACGGTTTGGGCTTGTGTTGGGGTCTGAGTGGTGAGCTCAGTCATACCTCAAACAATGCAGATGTTGTTGGTGATTCTACATGTCTGATCCTTCCACTAGTCATATGCTTGTCTCAAAGATCAGGTCCTGCATGATCAGTTGTGTGGGTTGATGGTTGCGCTTATGCGATTGTGTGGGAGTGGTGGATGGTTGTCAAGATACCGCGGTCTCCCTTTTTTGGGAAGGGAACGTTGGTCTCGTTGGCTCTAGGGGGTTGGGTATATCAATCCTTCCCTTGTGTCATGCATAGCGGGCTTTCCCTGCCTTCATGTGCTGCATTGTGATGCCTCTCGGGTTGCATCCCTCGAGGCGTCACGATCAGCTGTGTGGGTTGATGGTTGTGCTTACGCGATTGTGTGGGAGTGGTGGATGGTTGTCAAGATACTGCGGTCTCCCTTTTTTGGGAAGGGAACGTTGGTCTCGTTGGCACCCTCATCCGTAAGTGGGGGTTTAATTTCTCCTCGCTTTCATTTGGTCCTTGTGCATGTTTCCATGTGAATGATGGAACACGGTTTGGCTTGGTTGGATATCCGTTGAGAACACTAGTCATATGCTTGTCTCAAAGTTCAGTCTGTGCATGTACAGGGACAAACTAATCGAAGATGGTGATACTGTGAAGGGTCTCAGTAAATCAGGGACAAGTCTGACGTTCTCCTCGGTTTTACATCAAGCGAAGAATGTGTATCTATTGTTTCTGCAAGATACACGAGCGTCATGCAGAGGTGATGACTCATTAAGGTGAATCCTGTCGATTTGGGAAGATGATTTGGGCTTGTGTTGGGGTTTGAGTGGTCTGCTCAGTCATACCTCAAACATTGCAGATGTGGTTGGTGATGCTACCTGGCTGATCCTACCATTAGTCATATGCTTGTCTCAAAGATCAGGTTGTGCATTTACAAAGGATAAACTAATCGAACGGAATTGAATGTTCGGGATGATGGTTTGGGCTTGTGTTGGGGTCTGAGTGGTCTGCTCAGTTATACCACAAACAATGCAGATGTTGTTGGTAATGCTACATGGTTGATCCTTCCACTAGTCATATGCTTGTCTCAAAGATCAGTTAGTGCATGTACAGGGACAAACTAATCGAAAGATGGTGATACTGTGAAGGGTCTCATTAAATCAGTGACACGGCTGACTTTCTCCTCGGTTATACATCAAGCGAAGAATCCCCAGGTGGGTGAGCTCCACCTAGAAGATCCTCACTTGTCCCATCGGAGTTCTCCCTGTTGGTAGTGGAATTTTGTTAGTGCTGATATACGGGCCCTGTTTATATGCTTGGGTTGAATTCTCTCGCACAATTGCGGTTTTGAGCATCATGCAGAGGTGAAGACTCATTAATTGGGTTCCTGTCGATTTGGGAAGACGGTTTGGGATTGTGTTGGGGTCTGAGTGGTCTGCTCAGTCATACCTCAAACATTGCAGATGTTGTTGGTGGTGCAACCTGTCTGATCCTTCCATTAGTCATATGCTTGTCTCAAAAATCAGGTTGTGCATGTACAAAGGACAAACTAATCGAACGGAATTGAATGTTCGAGACGACGGTTTGGGCTTGTGTTGGGGTCTGAGTGGTGAGCTCAGTCATACCTCAAACAATGCAGATGTTGTTGGTGATGCTACATGGCTGATCCTTCCACTAGTCATATGCTTGTCTCAAAGGTCAGGTCCTGCATGATCAGTTGTGTGGGTTGATGGTTGCGCTTATGCGATTGTGTGGGAGTGGTGGATGGTTGTCAAGATACTGCGGTCTCCCTTTTTTGGGAAGGGAACGTTGGTCTCGTTGGCTCTAGGGGGTTGGGTATATCAATCCTTCCCTTGTGTCATGCATAGCGGGCTTTCCCTGCCTTCATGTGCTGCATTGTGATGTCTCTCGGGTTGCTTCCCTCGAGGCGTCACAGTCAGTTGTGTGGGTTGATGGTTGTGCTTACGCGATTGTGTGGGAGTGGTGGATGGTTGTCAAGATACTGCGGTCTCCCTTTTTTGGGAAGGGAACGTTGGTCTCCTTGGCTCTAGGGGGTTGGGTATATAAATCCTTCCCTTGTGTCATGCATAGCGGGCTTTCCCTGCCTTCATGTGCTGCATTGTGATGCCTCTGGGGTTGCTTCCCTTGAGGCGTCACGGTCAGTTGTGTGGGTTGATGGTTGTGCTTACGCGATTGTGTGGGAGTGGTGGATGGTTGTCAAGATACTGCGGTCTCCCTTTTTTGGGAAGGGAACGTTGGTCTCCTTGGCTCTAGGGGGTTGGGTATATAAATCCTTCCCTTGTGTCATGCATAGCGGGCTTTCCCTGCCTTCATGTGCTGCATTGTGATGTCTCTCGGGTTGCTTCCCTCGAGGCGTCACAGTCAGTTGTGTGGGTTGATGGTTGTGCTTACGCGATTGTGTGGGAGTGGTGGATGGTTGTCAAGATACTGCGGTCTCCCTTTTTTGGGAAGGGAACGTTGGTCTCCTTGGCTCTAGGGGGTTGGGTATATAAATCCTTCCCTTGTGTCATGCATAGCGGGCTTTCCCTGCCTTCATGTGCTGCATTGTGATGCCTCTCGGGTTGCTTCCCTTGAGGCGTCACGGTCAGTTGTGTGGGTTGATGGTTGTGCTTACGCGATTGTGTGGGAGTGGTGGATGGTTGTCAAGATACTGCGGTCTCCCTTTTTTGGGAAGGGAACGTTGGTCTCGTTGGCACCCTCATCCGTAAGTGGGGGATTAATTTCTCCTCGCTTTCATTTGGTCCTTGTGCATGTTTCCATGTGAATGATGGAACACGGTTTGGCTTGGTTGGATATCCGTTGAGAACACTAGTCAAATGCTTGTCTCAAAGATCAGTCTGTGCATGTACAGGGACAAACTAACCGAAAGATGGTGATATTGTGAAGGGTCTCATTAAATCAGTGACAAGTTTGACGTTCTCCTCGGTTATACATCAAGCGAAGAATGTGTATCTATTGTTTCGACAAGATACACGAGCGTCGTCACGCAGAGGTGATGACTCATTAAGGGGAATCCTGTCGATTTGGGAAGATGGTTTGGGCTTGTGTTGGGGTCTGAGTGGTTTGCTCAGTCATACCTCAAACATTGCAGATGTGGTTGGTGATGCTACCTGGCTGATCCTTCCATTAGTCATATGCTTGTCCCAAAGATCAGGTGGTGCATGTACAAAGGAAAAACTAATCGAATGGAATTGAATGTTCGGGACGACGGTTTGGGCTTGTGTTGGGGTCTGAGTGGTTAGCTCAGTCATACCTCAAACAATGCAGATGTTGTTGGTGATGCTACATGGTTGATCCTTCAACTAGTCATATGCTTGACTCAAAGATCAGGTCCCGCATGTACAAAGACAAACTAATCGAAAGATGGTGATACTGTGATGGGTCTCATTAAATTAGTGCCAGGGCTGACTTTCTCCTCAGTTATACATCAAGAGAAGAATCCCCAGGTGGGTGAGCTCCACCTAGAAGACCCTCACTTGTCCCTTCGGAGTTCTCCCTGTTGGTAGTGGAATTTTGTCAGTTATGATATACGGGCCCTGTTTATATGCTTGGGTTGAATTCTCTCGCACAATTGCGGTATTGAGCATCATGCAGAGGTGATGACTCATTAATTGGGTTCCTGTCGATTTGGAAAGACGGTTTGGGCTTGTGTTGGGGTCTGAGTGGTCTGCTCAGTCATACCTCAAACATTGCAGATGTGGTTGGTGATGCAACCTGGCTGATCCTTCCATTAGTCATATGCTTGTCCCAAAGATCAGGTTGTGCATGTACAAAGGACAAACTAATGGAACGGAATTGAATGTTCGGGATGATGGTTTGGGCTTGTGTTGGGGTCTGAGTGGTGAGCTCAGTCATACCTCAAACAATGCAGATGATGTTGGTGATGCTACATGGCTGATCCTTCTACTAGTCATATGCTTGTCTCAAAGATCAGGTTGTGCATGATCAGTTGTGTGGGTTGATGGTTGCCCTTATGCGATTGTGTGGAAGTGGTGGATGGTTGTCAAGATACTGCGGTCTCCCTTTTTTGGGAATGGAACGTTGGTCTCGTTGGCGCTAGGGGGTTGGGTATATCAATCCTTCCCTTGTGTCATGCATAGCGGGCTTTCCCTGCCTTCATGTGCTGCATTGTGATGCCTCTCGGGTTGCTTCCCTCGAGGTGTGACGGTCAGTTGTGTGGGTTGATGGTTGTGCTTACGCGATTGTGTGGGAGTGGTGGATGGTTGTCAAGATACTGCGGTCTCCCTTTTTTGGGAAGGGAACGTTGGTCTCGTTGGCACCCTCATCCGTAAGTGGGGGTTTAATTTCTCCTCGCTTTCATTTGGTCCTTGTACATGTTTCCATGTGAATGATGGAACACGGTTTGGCTTGGTTGGATATCCGATGAGAACACTAGTCATATGCTTGTCTCAAAGATCAGTCTGTGCATGTACAGGGACAAACTAACCGAAAGATGGTGATACTGTGAAGGGTCTCATTAAATCAGTGACAAGTTTGACGTTCTCCTCGGTTATACATCAAGCGAAGAATGTGTATCTATTGTTTTTGCAAGATACACGAGCGTCATGCAGAGGTGATGACTAATTAAGGGGAAACATGTCGATTTGGGAAGATGGTTTGGGCTTGTGTTGGGGTCTGAGTGGTTTGCTCAGTCATACCTCAAACATTGCAGATGTGGTTGGTGATGCTACCTGGCTGATCCTTCCATTAGTCATATGCTTGTATCAAAGATCAGGTTGTGCATGTACAAAGGACAAACTAATCGAATGGAATTGAATGCTCGGGACGACGGTTTAGGCTTGTGTTGGGGTCTGAGTGGTCTGCTCAGTCATACCTCAAACATTGCAGATGTGGTTAGTGACGCTACATGGGTGATCCTTCCACTAGTCATATGCGTGTCTCAAAGATCAGGTCCTGCATGTACAAGGACAAACTAATCGAAAGATGGTGATACTGTGAAGGGTCTCATTAAATCAGTGACACGGCTGACTTTCTCCTCGGTTATACATCAAGCGAAGAATCCCCAGGTGGGTGAGCTCCACCTAGAAGAACCTCACTTGTCCCTTTGGAGTTCTCCCTGTTGGTAGTGGAATTTTGTTGGTGCTGATGTAAGGGCCCCGTCTATATGCTTGGGTTGAATTCTCTCGCACAATTTTGGTTTCGGGTTCCAAGGGCTTGCTAAAAAGACGATGCGATACTAGACAGATATAACTTGGATGGGATGATGATAGATGAGCATGGTTGGTGTCCTGGTTCTTGGTTAAAAGTTTCGCAACGGTGGTTGAGTTCTTTTGAATGGTGGGATGTGGGGGGTGCGGCGGGACATAGGGCCTCCGTTCCTGTCATGACTCCTTTTCCTCAACGTCCCTGGAGCGTTGTGGGTTCGTCTGCTTAAAATCTGCCTCATGGCGGTTGAGTTCCTTCGGAAGGTGGGATGTGGGAGGCATGGCGGTGGGACGCTGTAATTCCTTTTCCTCACCGGTGGGATGTGGGGGGCATTGGAAAGAATGGGTTTTTGCCCAGTCTCATGCCGTGCCCGCCTTTTTCCTCACCTTTCATGGAGCGTTGCGGTTCGGGCTTGCTTAAAAGGCCACCTGTTGGTGGCGGAGTTCCTTGGATGGTGGGATGTGGGAGGCATGGTGGGTTGGTGTTCCTTTGTCGTCCCTCGACGCTCCTGCCCTTCCCTCGCCTTCTCTAGAGCAGTGCGGCTCTGCTTGCTTAAAAGCTGCCTCAGGGCGGTTGAGTTGCTGCGGATGGTGGGATGTGGGGGGCGCGGCGGGATTGGGTTTTTGCCCCGTCCCCTGACGTGCCTGCCTTTTCCTCCCCGTCTGTGGAGCATTGCGGGCTGGGTGCTTAAATACCGCCTCACGGTTTGTGGGATCCTGTGGATGGTGGGATGTGGGCGGCGCGGCGGGACATAGGACCCCCGTACCTACCATGACTCCTTTTCCTCGACGTCTCTTGAGCGTTGCTGGTTCGTCTGCTTAAAAGCTGCCTCATGGCGGTTGAGTTCCTACGGAATGTGAGATGTGGGAGGCACGGCGGGATGGGGGTTTCCCTCCTCATCCCCTGACGTTCCTACCTTTTTCCTCACTGGTGGGATGTGGGGGGTATGGGTGGGATTGGGTTGTTTCCCCGTCCTGTCGTACCCACCTTTTTCCTCACCTTTCATGGAGCGTTGCGGGTCGGGCTTTGCTTAAAATCCACTGATTGTGGTTGAGTTCTTGCAGATGTTGGGATGTGGGAGGCATGGTGGGATTGGGTTCCTTTGTCGTCCCTTGCTGTACCGCCTTTTCCTCACCTTCTCTGGAGCGTTGTGGAATTTTGGTAGTGGTTCAAGCGCGAAACTGTCGGTATCACCAGGATGCGAGAGCGTGCTCCTAAATTTCTCATTCAGTGATATTCCATGCGAACCATAGCAAGCTGCCTTGGGCAATGATTGGTGGGAGTGCTTTGCTCAACGCATTGTCGGGGCCACGTGCGAGTTATTTGGGTCCTAAGAAACTCACACCAACAGGGTAACGATTTCCATGGTTCATTATTGGACAAGTTGGGGTGCCTTCCTCCTCAGTCATGCCTTGGGTGATGATGTTCATAAGGGTGGCTTGAGAATGTGTATCTACTGTTTTTGCAAGATACACGAGCGTCATGCAGAGGTGATGACTAATTAAGGGGAAACATGTCGATTTGGGAAGAGATGGTTCGGGCTTGTGTTGGGGTCTGAGTGGTCTGCTCAGTCATACCTCAAACATTGCAGATGTGGTTGGTGATGGTACCCGGTTGATCTTTCCATTAGTCATATGATTGTCTCAAAGATCAGGCTGTGCATGTACGAAGGACAAACTAATCGAATGGAATTGAATGCTCGGGACGACGGTTTGGGCTTGTGTTGGGGTCTGAGTGGTCTGCTCAGTCATACCTCAAACATTGCAGATGTGGTTGGTGATGCTACATGGTTGATCCTTCCACTAGTCATATGCCTGTCTCAAAGATCAGGTCCCGCATGTAAAGGACAAACTAATCGAAAGATGGTGATACTGTGACGGGTCTCATTAAATCAGTGCCAGGGCTGACTTTCTCCTCGGTTATACCTCAAGCGAAGAATCCCCAGGTGGGTGAGCTCCACCTTGAAGACCCTCACTTGTCCCTTTGGAGTTCTCCCTGTTGGTAGTGGAATTTTGTTGGTGCTGATGTACGGGCCCCGTCTATATGCTTGGGTTGAATTCTCTCGCACAATTTTGGTTTCGGGTTCCAAGGGCTTGCTAAAAAGACGATGCGATACTAGACAGATATAACTTGGATGAGATGATGATAGATGAACTTGGTTGGTGTCCTGGTTCTTGGTTAAAAGTTTCGCAACGGTGGTTGAGTTCTTTTGAATGGTGGGATGTGGGGGGTGCGGCGGGACATAGGGCCTCTGTTCCTGTCATGACTCCTTTTCCTCAACGTCCCTGGAGCGTTGTGGGTTCGTCTGCTTAAAATCTGCCTCACGGCGGTTGAGTTCCTTCGGAAGGTGGGATGTGGGAAGCATGGCGGTGGGACGCTGTAATTCCTTTTCCTCACCGGTGGGATGTGGGGGGCATTGGAAAGAATGGGTTTTTGCCCAGTCTCATGCCGTGCCCGCCTTTTTCCTCACCTTTCATGGAGCGTTGCGGTTCGGGCTTGCTTAAAAGGCCACCTGTTGGTGGCGGAGTTCCTTGGATGGTGGGATGTGGGAGGCATGGTGGGTTGGTGTTCCTTTGTCGTCCCTCGACGCTCCTGCCCTTCCCTCGCCTTCTCTAGAGCAGTGCGGCTTTGCTTGCTTAAAAGCTGCCTCAGGGTGGTTGAGTTGCTGCGGATGGTGGGATGTGGGGGGCGCGGCGGGATTGGGTTTTTGCCCCGTCCCCTGACGTGCCTGCCTTTTCCTCCCCGTCTGTGGAGCATTGCGGGCTGGGTGCTTAAATACCGCCTCACGGTTTGTGGGATCCTGTGGATGGTGGGATGTGGGCGGCGCGGCGGGACATAGGACCCCCGTACCTACCATGACTCCTTTTCCTCGACGTCTCTTGAGCGTTGCTGGTTCGTCTGCTTAAAAGCTGCCTCATGGCGGTTGAGTTCCTACGGAATGTGAGATGTGGGAGGCACGGCGGGATGGGGGTTTCCCTCCTCATCCCCTGACGTTCCTACCTTTTCCCTCACTGGTGGGATGTGGGGGGTATGGGCGGGATTGGGTTGTTTCCCCGTCCTGTCGTACCCACCTTTTTCCTCACCTTTCATGGAGCGTTGCGGGTCGGGCTTTGCTTAAAATCCACTGAGTGTGGTTGAGTTCTTGCAGATGTTGGGATGTGGGAGGCATGTTGGGATTGGGTTCCTTTGTCGTCCCTTGCTGTACCGCCTTTTCCTCACCTTCTCTGGAGCGTTGTGGAATTTTGGTAGTGGTTCAAGCGCGAAACTGTCGGTATCACCAGGATGCGAGAGCGTGCTCCTAAATTTCTCATTCAGCGATATTCCATGCGAACCATAGCAAGCTGCCTTGGGCAATGATTGGTGGGAGTGCTTTGCTCAACGCATTGTCGGGGCCACGTGCGAGTTATTTGTGTCCTAAGAAACTCACACCAACAGGGTAACGATTTCCATGGTTCATTATTGGACAAGTTGGGGTGCCTTCCTCCTCAGTCATGCCTTGGGTGATGATGTTCATAAGGGTGGCTTGAGAATGTGTATCTACTGTTTCTGCAAGATACACGAGCGTCATGCGGAGGTGATGACTCATTAAGGGGAATCCTGTCGATTTGGGAAGATGGTTGGGGCTTGTGTTGGGGTCTGAGTGGTCTGCTCAGTCATACCTCAAACATTGCAGATGTGGTTGGTGATGCTACCTGGCTGATCCTTCCATTAGTCATATGCTTGTCTCAAAGATCAGGTTGTGCATGTACAAAGGACAAACTAATCGAACAGAATTGAATGTTCGGGACGACGGTTTGGGCTTGTGTTGGGGTCTGAGTGGTCAGCTCAGTCATACCCCAAACAATGCAGATGTTGTTGGTGATGCTACATGGCTGATCCTTCCACTAGTCATATGCCTGTCTCAAAGATCAGGTCCCGCATGTAAAGGACAAACTAATCGAAAGATGGTGATACTGTGACGGGTCTCATTAAATCAGTGCCAGGGGTGACTTTCTCCTCGGTTATATCTCAAGCGAAGAATCCCCAGGTGGGTGAGCTCCACCTAGAAGACCCTCACTTGTCCCTTTGGAGTTCTCCCTGTTGGTAGTGGAATTTTTTTGGTGCTGATGTAGGGGCCCCGTCTATATGCTTGGGTTGAATTCTCTCGCACAATTGCGGTTCCGTCTTCCAAGGGCTTGCTAAAAATACGATGCGATACTAGACAGATATAACTTGGATGGGATGATGATAGATGAGCATGGTTGGTGTCCTGGTTCTTGGTTAAAAGTTTCGCAACGGTGGTTGAGTTCTTTTGAATGGTGGGATGTGGGGGGTGCGGCGGGACATAGGGCCTCCGTTCCTGTCATGACTCCTTTTCCTCAACGTCCCTGGAGCGTTGTGGGTTCGTCTGCTTAAAATCTGCCTCATGGCGGTTGAGTTCCTTCGGAAGGTGGGATGTGGGAGGTATGGCGGTGGGACGCTGTAATTCCTTTTCCTCACCGGTGGGATGTGGGGGGCATTGGAAAGAATGGGTTTTTGCCCAGTCTCATGCCGTGCCCGCCTTTTTCCTCACCTTTCATGGAGCGTTGCGGTTCGGGCTTGCTTAAAAGGCCACCTGTCGGTGGCGGAGTTCCTTGGATGGTGGGATGTGGGAGGCATGGTGGGTTGGTGTTCCTTTGTCGTCCCTCGACGCTCCTGCCCTTCCCTCGCCTTCTCTAGAGCAGTGCGGCTTGGCTTGCTTAAAAGCCGCCTCAGGGTGGTTGAGTTGCTGCGGATGGTGGGATGTGGGAGGCGCGGCGGGATTGGGTTTTTGCCCCGTCCCCTGACGTGCCTGCCTTTTCCTCCCCGTCTGTGGAGCATTGCGGGCTGGGTGCTTAAATACCGCCTCACGGTTTGTGGGATCCTGTGGATGGTGGGATGTGGGCGGCGCGGCGGGACATAGGACCCCCGTACCTACCCTGACTCCTTTTCCTTGACGTCTCTTGAGCGTTGCTGGTTCGTCTGCTTAAAAGCTGCCTCATGGCGGTTGAGTTCCTACGGAATGTGAGATGTGGGAGGCACGGCGGGATGGGGGTTTCCCTCCTCATCCCCTGACGTTCCTACCTTTTTCCTCACTGGTGGGATGTGGGGGGTATGGGCGGGATTGGGTTGTTTCCCCGTCCTGTCGTACCCACCTTTTTCCTCACCTTTCATGGAGCGTTGCGGGTCGGGTTATGCTTAAAAGCCACCGAGTGTGGTTGAGTTCTTGCAGATGTTGGGATGTGGGAGGCATGGTGGGATTGGGTTCCTTTGTCGTCCCTTGCTGTACCGCCTTTTCCTCACCTTCTCTGGAGCGTTGTGGAATTTTGGTAGTGGTTCAAGCGCGAAACTGTCGGTATCACCAGGATGCGAGAGCGTGCTCCTAAATTTCTCATTCAGCGATATTTCATGCGAACCATAGCAAGCTGCCTTGGGCAATGATTGGTGGGAGTGCTTTGCTCAACGCATTGTCGGGGCCACGTGCGAGTTATTTGGGTCCTAAGAAACTCTCACCAACAGGGTGACGATTTCCATGGTTCATTATTGGACAAGTTGGGGTGCCTTCCTCCTCAGCCATGCCTTGGGTGATGATGTTCATAAGGGTGGCTTGAGAATGTGTATCTACTGTTTCTGCAAGATACACGAGCGTCATGCGGAGGTGATGACTCATTAAGGGGAATCCTGTCGATTTGGGAAGATGGTTGGGGCTTGTGTTGGGGTCTGAGTGGTCTGCTCAGTCATACCTCAAACATTGCAGATGTGGTTGGTGATGCTACCTGGCTGATCCTTCCATTAGTCATATGCTTGTCTCAAAGATCAGGTTGTGCATGTACAAAGGACAAACTAATTGAACAGAATTGAATGTTCGGGACGACGGTTTGGGCTTGTGTTGGGGTCTGAGTGGTCAGCTCAGTCATACCCCAAACAATGCAGATGTTGTTGGTGATGCTACATGGCTGATCCTTCCACTAGTCATATGCCTGTCTCAAAGATCAGGTCCCGCATGTAAAGGACAAACTAATCGAAAGATGGTGATACTGTGACGGGTCTCATTAAATCAGTGCCAGGGGTGACTTTCTCCTCGGTTATATCTCAAGCGAAGAATCCCCAGGTGGGTGAGCTCCACCTAGATGACCCTCACTTGTCCCTTTGGAGTTCTCCCTGTTGGTAGTGGAATTTTTTTGGTGCTGATGTAGGGGCCCCGTCTATATGCTTGGGTTGAATTCTCTCGCACAATTGCGGTTCCGTCTTCCAAGGGCTTGCTAAAAAGACGATGCGATACTAGACAGATATAACTTGGATGGGATGATGATAGATGAGCATGGTTGGTGTCCTGGTTCTTGGTTAAAAGTTTCTCAACGGTGGTTGAGTTCTTTTGAATGGTGGGATGTGGGGGGTGCGGCGGGACATAGGGCCTCCGTTCCTGTCATGACTCCTTTTCCTCAACGTCCCTGGAGCGTTGTGGGTTCGTCTGCTTAAAATCTGCCTCATGGCGGTTGAGTTCCTTCGGAAGGTGGGATGTGGGAGGCATGGCGGTGGGACGCTGTAATTCCTTTTCCTCACCGGTGGGATGTGGGGGGCATTGGAAAGAATGGGTTTTTGCCCAGTCTCATGCCGTGCCCGCCTTTTTCCTCACCTTTCATGGAGCGTTGCGGTTCGGGCTTGCTTAAAAGGCCACCTGTCGGTGGCGGAGTTCCTTGGATGGTGGGATGTGGGAGGCATGGTGGGTTGGTGTTCCTTTGTCGTCCCTCGACGCTCCTGCCCTTCCCTCGCCTTCTCTAGAGCAGTGCGGCTTGGCTTGCTTAAAAGCCGCCTCAGGGTGGTTGAGTTGCTGCGGATGGTGGGATGTGGGAGGCGCGGCGGGATTGGGTTTTTGCCCCGTCCCCTGACGTGCCTGCCTTTTCCTCCCCGTCTGTGGAGCATTGCGGGCTGGGTGCTTAAATACCGCCTCACGGTTTGTGGGATCCTGTGGATGGTGGGATGTGGGCGGCGCGGCGGGACATAGGACCCCCGTACCTACCCTGACTCCTTTTCCTTGACGTCTCTTGAGCGTTGCTGGTTCGTCTGCTTAAAAGCTGCCTCATGGCGGTTGAGTTCCTACGGAATGTGAGATGTGGGAGGCACGGCGGGATGGGGGTTTCCCTCCTCATCCCCTGACGTTCCTACCTTTTTCCTCACTGGTGGGATGTGGGGGGTATGGGCGGGATTGGGTTGTTTCCCCGTCCTGTCGTACCCACCTTTTTCCTCACCTTTCATGGAGCGTTGCGGGTCGGGCTATGCTTAAAAGCCACCGAGTGTGGTTGAGTTCTTGCAGATGTTGGGATGTGGGAGGCATGGTGGGATTGGGTTCCTTTGTCGTCCCTTGCTGTACCGCCTTTTCCTCACCTTCTCTGGAGCGTTGTGGAATTTTGGTAGTGGTTCAAGCGCGAAACTGTCGGTATCACCAGGATGCGAGAGCGTGCTCCTAAATTTCTCATTCAGCGATATTTCATGCGAACCATAGCAAGCTGCCTTGGGCAATGATTGGTGGGAGTGCTTTGCTCAACGCATTGTCGGGGCCACGTGCGAGTTATTTGGGTCCTAAGAAACTCACACCAACAGGGTGACGATTTCCATGGTTCATTATTGGACAAGTTGGGGTGCCTTCCTCCTCAGCCATGCCTTGGGTGATGATGTTCATAAGGGTGGCTTGAGAATGTGTATCTACTGTTTCTGCAAGATACACGAGCGTCATGCGGAGGTGATGACTCATTAAGGGGAATCCTGTCGATTTGGGAAGATGGTTGGGGCTTGTGTTGGGGTCTGAGTGGTCTGCTCAGTCATACCTCAAACATTGCAGATGTGGTTGGTGATGCTACCTGGCTGATCCTTCCATTAGTCATATGCTTGTCTCAAAGATCAGGTTGTGCATGTACAAAGGACAAACTAATCGAACAGAATTGAATGTTCGGGACGACGGTTTGGGCTTGTGTTGGGGTCTGAGTGGTCAGCTCAGTCATACCCCAAACAATGCAGATGTTGTTGGTGATGCTACATGGCTGATCCTTCCACTAGTCATATGCCTGTCTCAAAGATCAGGTCCCGCATGTAAAGGACAAACTAATCGAAAGATGGTGATACTGTGACGGGTCTCATTAAATCAGTGCCAGGGGTGACTTTCTCCTCGGTTATATCTCAAGCGAAGAATCCCCAGGTGGGTGAGCTCCACCTAGATGACCCTCACTTGTCCCTTTGGAGTTCTCCCTGTTGGTAGTGGAATTTTTTTGGTGCTGATGTAGGGGCCCCGTCTATATGCTTGGGTTGAATTCTCTCGCACAATTGCGGTTCCGTCTTCCAAGGGCTTGCTAAAAAGACGATGCGATACTAGACAGATATAACTTGGATGGGATGATGATAGATGAGCATGGTTGGTGTCCTGGTTCTTGGTTAAAAGTTTCTCAACGGTGGTTGAGTTCTTTTGAATGGTGGGATGTGGGGGGTGCGGCGGGACATAGGGCCTCCGTTCCTGTCATGACTCCTTTTCCTCAACGTCCCTGGAGCGTTGTGGGTTCGTCTGCTTAAAATCTGCCTCATGGCGGTTGAGTTCCTTCGGAAGGTGGGATGTGGGAGGCATGGCGGTGGGACGCTGTAATTCCTTTTCCTCACCGGTGGGATGTGGGGGGCATTGGAAAGAATGGGTTTTTGCCCAGTCTCATGCCGTGCCCGCCTTTTTCCTCACCTTTCATGGAGCGTTGCGGTTCGGGCTTGCTTAAAAGGCCACCTGTCGGTGGCGGAGTTCCTTGGATGGTGGGATGTGGGAGGCATGGTGGGTTGGTGTTCCTTTGTCGTCCCTCGACGCTCCTGCCCTTCCCTCGCCTTCTCTAGAGCAGTGCGGCTTGGCTTGCTTAAAAGCCGCCTCAGGGTGGTTGAGTTGCTGCGGATGGTGGGATGTGGGAGGCGCGGCGGGATTGGGTTTTTGCCCCGTCCCCTGACGTGCCTGCCTTTTCCTCCCCGTCTGTGGAGCATTGCGGGCTGGGTGCTTAAATACCGCCTCACGGTTTGTGGGATCCTGTGGATGGTGGGATGTGGGCGGCGCGGCGGGACATAGGACCCCCGTACCTACCATGACTCCTTTTCCTCGACGTCTCTTGAGCGTTGCTGGTTCGTCTGCTTAAAAGCTGCCTCATGGCGGTTGAGTTCCTACGGAATGTGAGATGTGGGAGGCACGGCGGGATGGGGGTTTCCCTCCTCATCCCCTGACGTTCCTACCTTTTTCCTCACTGGTGGGATGTGGGGGGTATGGGCGGGATTGGGTTGTTTCCCCGTCCTGTCGTACCCACCTTTTTCCTCACCTTTCATGGAGCGTTGCGGGTCGGGCTATGCTTAAAAGCCACCGAGTGTGGTTGAGTTCTTGCAGATGTTGGGATGTGGGAGGCATGGTGGGATTGGGTTCCTTTGTCGTCCTTTGCTGTACCTGCCTTTTCCTCACCTTCTCTGGAGCGTTGTGGGATTTTGGTAGTGGTTCAAGCGCGAAACTGTCGGTATCACCAGGATGAGAGACCGTGCTCCTAAATTTCCCATTCAGTGATATTCCATGCGAACCGTAGCAAGCTTCCTTGGGCAGTGATTTGCGGGAGTGCTTTGCCCAACGCATTGTCGGGGCCACCTGTGAGTTATTTGGGTCCTGAGAAACTCACACCACCAGGCAAACGGTTGCCATGGTTCATTATTGGACAAGTTGGGGTGCCTTCCTCCTCAGTCATGCCTTGGGTGATGATGTTCATAAGGGCGGCTTGAGAATGTGTATCTACTGTTTCTGCAAGATACACGAGCGTCATGCGGAGGTGATGACTCATTAACCGGGATCTTGTGGATTCGTGGGAAGTGATCGGTTTGGCTATTCTCATCGGTGCTGGGTAAAGGAAGGAATGAATGCTGAGACCTCGTCGATGATGATTCATTCTTGTC
>CAUJRU010003638.1:0-37830 GCA_963277665.1 Viscum album
ACCACGGAGAAAGTCCAGCTAGTGCGGGAGAGGATGAAAGCAGCTCAGGATCGGCAGAAATCTTATGCTGATCGTCGGAGGAGGCCCCTGAAGTTCGAGGTGGGAGATCATGTGTTTTTGAAGGTTTCCCCTCGACGGGGGCAGCGGAGGTTCGGAAAGGGGAGTAAGCTCTCCCCTAGGTTCATCGGACCTTTCGAGGTGCTGAGGCGAGTTGGCGAGGTGGCATATCAGCTGGCCCTACCACCTCAGTTGGAGAGGGTCCATGACGTCTTCCATGTCTCCCAGCTTCGTCAGTACTTACATGATGACTCTCATGTCATCAACTGGGGAGAGCTAGACGTGGGAGGAGACGCGACCTTCGAGGAACGGCCAGTCAGAATCGAGGATCGCAAGGAGAAAGTGCTCCGTGGACGAACCGTCGGCCTGGTTCGTGTGTTGTGGAGACATGGCGGCCTCGAAGAGAGTACCTGGGAGAGGGAAGCACAGATGCGTGCCCAATACCCCGAGTTGTTCTGAGTTTTGAACCCTTGGTGCCTGTTGTGACAGAACGTTTGACCTTTTTGGCTATGAAATGTGCTAGGTTCCTTCCCTCTGTTTTGTGTGGGAAGCCCCGGTTGAAGGGAAGGGGAAACCCGACCCCTAATCAGGACGCATTAAGGTGGATGCGATTAAACCCGTGCGGGCGAGTCAGTGCCGCCCAAAGCGGATAATATCTTGACATGGGGGAGGGGAACTCCCCAAACCCACATGACCGGGCGGTTTGGCGTGGTGTGATGCTTGGTTCTTGACAGGGAGTATTTCCAACTAGCGGGGGTCCACTCCTAAGAGGTATCTTCAAAGATGGTTGTTCGGATCCTCTCTTTCCTTCTAGTTTGTTTGATTCTCGAGGACGAGAATCGTTTAAGAGGTATCTGATGTGAAGACCCAGAACCCCCTTGGTCCCTTCCTTTGCCAAAAATCCGGTTTCCTTGCGGGGTACCGATCGGTGGCACCGATCGGTGAGACCGATCAGGGAGACCGATCGGTGAGACCGATCGGCGAGACCGATCGGTGAGACCGATCGGGGAGACCGATCGGCGAGACCGATCGGTGACACCGATCGGTGAGACCGATCGGCGAGACCGATCGGTGAGACCGATCGGTGACACCGATCGGTGAGACCGGCCCTGCCAAGTTGTTCCAGTAATGTTCCTTTTTCGCAAATAGGGTTTTAAACCCTATTCTTCCTTGCTAAAAATATCTTGGAAATCCGAAACGCGCCCAAAGGTCTTAATTAAATGCTTCATTAATTCATGGGTCAGTTAAAACCACCCAGCGCCATTAATGATGAGTCAAGCCACGTGGTCAACCCACGACTCCCTCGTCTTCCGTGGTTTTGTGTTTTCATCTCAACCGTCCCCAGCCCTTATAATTAAGGGTTAGGCCGTGGTTTTCCCCCTTCTTCGATCGTGACTCTTCTGGTGCATCGGGACCGCCGCGTCGTTATCCGTAAAGTTCCGCGCCCCCGGCCTAAACGTCGATCATCCATCAACAAGTAGGGAATTTCTCTCGTCTCTCACTTTTGTGTATCATGCGGGGTGGGCGTTACTTTTGTTCCTATCAAATTGGTTGAACCAAACCCTAATGAAGATACTAAACGAAGTTCTAAAGAAAGAAGGGGAAGGGGTTGTGATCGTTGTTTATGCTTTATCTTGTGATCATCCCTTTTGTTGTACTGGTCTATGTTTTCTGAAAATTGAGGCCGTTGGTGGTCGTGTGTGTGCACTTGAATTCCCTCGTGATGTTTTAAATGGGTTGCTGAAATTGTGAACTCCTGCTGTGAAATTGGTTAATCACGTATACCCGGCTGAATAATTTGAAAGCACCAGGATCAACCCTTCTGTGATAACTAACGGATAGAACACATGGAATTTTGAAATCATGGAGTGTGTTAAGTCGTTTAAATCTGAAAATCCCTGACTCGTGTTGGTAGTGGTTGTTGGTTGTTTTCCCTTCGGGCCGTTTGCTGGAAATGTGGGAGGGGATGGGATCCCCCGTTCTTTTTATACTCTCGGCGGCTGTGTGAATTTGGGGGATGGGATCTCTTGTTGGCATGGTTTCAGTGGTTGTGGGTTTTTATCACAAACTGGGGAGAGATCCTCTGTTGGCAGAACCGGGTGTGGGTGTTTTGGTTGATCTATGCTTGACGTTTTCCTTGGTTATGCTTATGGTAGTTGCCCAGTAGTGCTTAAAATTTATTGAACATTTGACTGAACGTGAAACAAGAATGGGACAAATGGTTTTGTGGGCAAGGGTCGCGAATTGTGACTCGGGCGTTGTGGTATTGTGTTCTGTAGGTTGGCTAGGAAAACCTAAGTTTTTGGGTGAGTGTTTGTTACCTATATCTATACTTGTAGCTTTGTGTTTCTTATTCGCGCCCCACCCCAGTTGAGCACTTAGTGCCGAACACCCCCATTTATGGGGGAAGGGTGTTTTTCCCAACACTATACTTAGTGGCTGGTTATTAGCTCCTTTTCTGCTCCCTTTCTCGGATAGCCCAAGTACCTTCGGGCAGGCTGTGATGGCCTGAAGTCCATTATTAGCCCAAGAACCATCGGGCAGGGTGTTGTGGTGGTTGGCCAGGTGTGTGCGGCAGGTGGTTTCCCAAGTGTCTTCGGGATGAGGCCCAGGTGTTTTCGGGCATGGCAGTGGATTCTTTAGCCCAGGTGTCTTCGGGCGTAGCGGTGGTTGTTCTGGCCTAGGTGTTTGCAGGCATGGTTACTTGTGACAGTTGAGGCCCAGGTGTGTGCGGGCGGGATTTGGCAGTGGGACTGCGTGTGGTTGTGGCCCAGGTGTGTGCGGGCGGGATTTGGCAGTGGGACTGCGTGTGGTTGTGGCCCAGGTGTGTGCGGGCGGGTGTGGCAGTGGGACTGCGGTGAGAATGGCGGGATTGGTCCGATGCGTAGGATGTCTCAATAACCAGTGGGAAAGTGGCGCGGGGTACCCAATCATCGATGTGCTCTTATATATATATTACTTGACTTGCGTTATTTGGGGAGCGAACCTTGGTGAGGCTTGGGATGGATAGTTGCCTTGTTAGGTGTTTGGTTTACTCTTTCTCACGGGACTTTAGTACGTTCCCCCTCTTGTGCACGAGAGTCTTGGTTTTCCCTACTGAGTGTACTTGTATGCTCACCCTACGTTTACTTTCAGGTTTCCAGGAGGACTACCAGGGCTGCGCGGGACCCTATTAGTCGGACAGTTGGAGTTGTCGCTGTTGTCGTACCTTTGTTTTCTTTTGGTATTGTACTTGAGAGCTTCTTTTTCTTTTGTACTTGTACTTTGTTGTAAACTGTTTAAACATACATGTGGGAATGGTTTACTTTTGGCTTTACTTTTCTTTCTATCTTGGTGTTGTTGGGTTTTCTCCTCCTTATCTTTCGATCCTATAAAATAAAAAGGGTAATGCCTTCCATTTGTGAGAACTTCCTATACCCTTGGTGCTAGTCGCCACTCCGGGACCTATTGAAGGCGGGTTTCGGGGGTCATTATCTCTCCTTCAACTCGAAGAAGGAAGGGCCTGGCAACCTGCTGACCCTTCCCTCCTTTTGGTGAAGGCGGGTCATGACATAATCGTATCACATAAAACATGCATAAAGGAAACATAACATTTCCACCTTTCAATCACTAGATATCAATACAACACATTGATATAAAAACATCATGAAAACCATTTTAAATACCAAAATAAAAGAAACGTAAAACATGGTATTTATTTTTCTTTTAAAAAAAAGGTATGGCTTGTAGAGGAAGCCGAAACTCAAATAATAGTCACGGCGGCAGAAAAGTTGTTGTCGCCGCTTACGTACGACAAAACATTCCCTTTTGTCGTTTAGTAAACGCTTCGCATAAAAGAGATTCCTTTTGGATAAACGTATAATTCAAAGGGGGTTATACACCGTATAAAATAAGGTTGTGTATAAAAAAAATATGCCTCAATGAAAGGAGATTGAGACGAAGTCCCATACCTCGGGTCCGACTTGACTCGATCGTTCTTTAATCTCCGGAATAATAAACATGAGTTAATTTATACTTGTTTAAGAACCTTTTTCAAGTTCATTATTCCTTTTATATCACTTATTGCCATGTCATGAACACTATGTAATTATTTAAGTTAATAACGGTTGTTTTAATGATCATTGATACTTGAGTAAAAAATAAACCCTTTATAATTACATGTTGTTCATGTATCCATTATCTCCAGAATTATAATCATTATGTATATATCATATATATCCAGTATATACATGAATTTATAATATTACATAATCATTTAGAGGTAAGAAATGAAATGAAACATTCATGGAGATGGTAAGCCGTACGTACGCATGAACGCTACTTTCATTTCTATTTCATATTTTATAGAATGGAATCATAATTATATAAAGGTATATTATAATTCCAGTATAATATGATATATAATATCATAGTTCCATTCTTTATACATCCCACATATGGTATTTAACGAATCAAATCACTTTGAGGGGGCGGTAGTCCGCACTTCCTTAAATGAAGATATCACGTTTACCCATAATGGAAACCATAAAGGTATGACAAAAAGAAAAAAACAGAAGCTTATGTAAAACATAAACTTATTATATATCATATATAAATATAGTTACATCTTAATGGCCACCTTTGAAGGTGTTAAAATAATGTTTAACAATCATCGTTTCAGGAGGCATAAATTCACCATCCACGGAAACAGTATGTTCGTTAACCATTAGATGTAGGTGTGTGTAAGTGTAGCTCGAATCCATATTATAACAACATCCTAGTATATTGAGGATACTGGATTTGTAACAAAAGAAAAGAATAAAAATAGTTTAGGGGGTTGGAGAAGCAAAATGAAACAAAAGGACTCAAAAGAAGACATTACCTTAAAATCGGGCAACTCCCTTTGGATTGAGCTCAAAGGATTCCTTGGGAAGACTTCTTCCAAAAGTGAGGATTCAAGGAGTAATAGAGGGAAGTGGAGAGACAAAATGGGGAGGGTTTGGCCGAGCCAAAGGCTTTGGGAGTGTGGGTAAGGAGGTAGAGGTGGGGGCCTTTTATAGGAGGAGAGGAGGGGCACTCTTGGAAAGTAAAGATAAGTTACTTTATTTTAAAATGAGTTTCGGATTAAAAAGGTCCCACATTGATATAATTCGATGATAAGGTGATAAGGGTTCTAAATCCACTCATACAATTGGTTTTGGCCCTGTTTAGTTCTTAGATTTTACATTATATTTCCATTTTATTTAAATCGTTAAATAATGAGGTCATCGCTGCATCATCATGATGTCATAAATAATTTAATTTCATTAATGTCTAAAAATTATAAAAAAATAATATGATGTATGAAATATTTTTATCTTTCTAATGAATACTTATTGTCAAAAATCTGACTTTTATAACCCCATATAAAAATTGTTTTAGTAACATAACTCATGTTTGTGTCATTTTTACTTTAACATTAAATAAAAAGTTATTTATGTAATTTCCCAACCAAAGTGTCTCCATGGGGTCCCCAAGTTGACCCATGGATTGTCTTGGTCGGCCATGAAACATCCAATGATGGTATTACATGTTTCAAGCTCATCTCATACTATTAAAACATTAATTTTACCTTAAACTACACTAATTACCACTAATCGTGATGAAGAACTTAATAAGTTACTATTCACCAAAAAATTATTTTAACCCCATTGAACAACATTTTACTTCTTAATGACAACCATGTATGTCGGATTTTTGAAATTCAATACACAATGATGGAAAAATTTCATTTAAACGGAAAAATCTGTTTTTATAAGTACCACTTACTGGTTTCACTATTCATCAAAAAAGAAGTTTTTCAGAAAATTACCAAAAATTCACCCTAAGCTATATTTGATATTATGAATTCAAAAATGAAGTCTATTTTACAAAATTAAAAACATATAAGTCACATTAATTAATTTAATAATCAATTCCCACTGTCATGACAAATAACGGGTTTTTTTGAAACAATATCTATGAAAAGTTTGGCATTAGTTTATGACCAATTCCAAAGTGAAATTAATCCTAATGACCACCATTGGATTAAATGGTAAAATTATATTCAAATTAAACTTTAAGACCAATTAAAAAAATAATCTAACCATATAATTAAACTAAATGAAAAATCAGTTTTGATGTAAAATGCAGTATTTTTCACTATTCATTAAAAAATGAACATTGTCAGAAAAATACCAAAAATTTATCCAATGTAAAATAAAATGTCCCAATAATAATGAATATTTTTATTTTGACAAATATAGATTATAAAATTTTCAAAAGATTGATTTAAAAAGGGTTTTCCATCAAAAGGCAGTAAATTAATCTTTTAAGAATATTAGTGTATTCCATGCTTAAGATTAGATTTATTTTCATTTTAAGCCCTTAAAACACTATATAATTCATTAATAGACATAGATAAAAATATCTATTATTCATTACTTACTTGGGATGTTAAATCTATCTTCTCTAGCATACTCACTGTTAATATCTTTTATCCATCTAGTTTTGTATATGTTCAAAAAAATATTACCCATTAATTCGAAGCTATATACTCACATACATGAAACCATTCCATAGACCCATGTGGAATATATCCATCTTCCAGAAGTAACCTAACAACGAAACCTCCCATGTTTTATGTTTACATACCGAATACTATTTTTTAACTCTAAGGACACTAGAAACTATAGGTGCTGGTGTTTATGGGGTGTATACATTATTGAATTGATTAGGGTTTTATTTCATATTTCATCATTTTTCTCTTTTTCTATTTCAACATATTATTTTGACATTCCCCCATTTTTTTAGTTGAGTAGGAATTTTATCACCTTTTTTATTTTTCTCTTTTTTCTTATTGTATGATATTTTCACATTCCCCCCTTTGGTGTTCACTATTATGCCAGAATAATATTTTTTGATACCCATTTAATAGTTGATATTATTGATAATTCATGATGAATTTTCCAATTTAATGTTTTTATTAGTTTATAAAAACCATATTCACCAGTGGTATTTGTGTTTTTGCATTAATTTAACTTGGAGGTGTGATTTTTTCATAATTTTATATTTTTTTGATGATATAAATGGTTGTATATCTATGAATCATTTAACATTATTAATTCCCGATGTGTGAGTTCATTATGGTTTGAAAATTTTATTTAATTTATCTATACCACATTTCATTGAACTATGATGTTTGAATATTTAATTGTTAATATATTGTAATTTTAATTTATTTTTATTTTTATCATCATTCTAAAATGATTTTACAAGCATTTAATCTTTATCTTATCTGTTTAATTACAGTATCATATTGAGATACTTTTGTATACCTGTTATTCCACAATTGTACACCACAAAAAAAAGAAAAAAACTAAACAAAAATAAATAATTTTGGGATTTATGAAATACAAAACATATGGTTATATCTAGGTCAGGATCTTATGGTTTGAGAGTTGTGAATTCATAAGTGTGTGGATTTTAAAATTCAATTTCAATGGTTATAGTTATGTTTTAGTGAAATAAATCAAGAAATTTTATTTTTTAAAAAATTAACCTTCATTTACTTGATATAAAGTGTAAAAAATAGATCGAAATAGTTTCCACAAATAGATATGCATATTTTGTGACATGTTTTATTTTTTAGTTAATTTTTCATTATAGTATCAAACATATCCATGATTTTTTTTTCTTTTTCAATTTATGAGATATATTTGTTGTGATCACTAGTAATAACAATTTGGTGTTGTTTTTTCATTTATCACATTTACAAAATGAATTAAATATTCATTAAATAAAAAATATTCATAAATTTTGGAATATCTCTATACATTCTTCTTGGAAATAATAAATATCCCAGGACTAAAATTGAATAGTTGTGGGGGTGTGAATCTATAGTGATTGACTATTCATCCCCCCTATACCACTATACTAAAGATATATTTTATTACAAATTCCTAATTTAATAAAAAAATTCCCATCATATTTTATTCAATTATATAATTTATATCAATTTTTAAATGGATAATTTTATTTTTTATGATTACATTATTTGATGAGGTCATTTGGAAGACTTGGGATAAAGATGAAGAAAAATGGGACAATAGGTGCCTGATCACAAAAACACGTGTGGATTCCACTACACACTAAAACTAATACATGAGTTAAATTTGATAACATTTTTATACTTGTCCATAATTAAGTGGGATTAATGTCTTCCTAAGAATCATAGTCCAAATTCAACCCTCAAGGGGCCCAACCAATCTAATATTTTTAATAAAATTAATCTACAAGTAGTAAAAGGTTTAGTAATGTATGTTGTAAATACCTACCATATATACATTAAATAGAGAAAAACATTTATAGGACGATATACAATATTTCTTCCTAAATTCATTCATTTTTTGATAGTTTATATTATGTGGTTTACTACCCCAAAACCATGGGATAAATGGAATCTAGAAATAAGGATTACCAAAAACCCCTTACACATTTCTTATAAATTGGCACCTTGGGCACCTCATTCGTATTCTCAACCAAGGGGAAATGTTAAGGCCATTTTGGAGACACTAGATAATCATCTCTTTATCCAATATTATTTCGGATTATACTATACTCCTTGGTAGATCCATGATAAAGGATAAGTTCTACTTGCGTCTCATCCTCCTCTAAATAGTGAGAAAAATGACAGAAATTCAATTTAAAAGACATATAATAACATTAAGAAAGAGATTCATATGTCACTATTACGAAGGATTGGTTTAATTTGTGTATGGATAATGTCATTTATTTTTTCACTTAACATGAGTATCCTTTTAATTAATTTTGTAGATATAATTTTCTGAAACACTTTTCATTTCGACGCTAATTGGGATGATATTTCATGTTTGAATATTGGATGGTTCTAATTGGTAAATACAAACATCATTTCCCACATCCACATGAATGATATTTCAATATGATTTTGATTTCATCATTAAATTATTGTGTTATAGAAGATAACAACATTATTTTTTTTCAAGGGAGGGTTCTTTTTAAATAATTTAAAAATGCATGATGGGAATTGATATCTTCATTAGTCCTACCATAGTATTGAATTAAAAAAATTTTAATTTTTAGAACAATGAACTAACCATTATTTTTAGGGAACTTGAATTGAAATCCTTCTCTCATAATTTTAAAAACACCACCTTTGTTTCTCAACTGTATAGAAATTTTATTAAGTCATTGTGTTTTTAACATTGTTTTGAAAACCACACCCTCAAATAGTTCTTATTATTATTGATACACAATTTAAACTTACTTCTCTCCTTGAATGAAAACATAGTTTCCCACAATGCAATAAATACACATTAAAACCCTATCAAATTTAGCATGCTAGTACAAAGATCTCAAATATTAGATTCCCAATTATTTTTTATTGTTTTATCAGCACATTTTATTTTATGAAATCGTGAAATATTAACTCGAGAACCACTTGAATAAGGTAAATACCTATTTTCTTTACATTGGATTTTATTAAATTTTTATTGAAATTATACTTCACAAATATGCATGACATTAATTTTATAATGGGTCATCCATGAATTATATAACCTAATAATTTGTTGGTAAAACATTCTATTTCATGAGATTTAATGGTGTTTGGGAAGTTAGCCTATAAAACTATGGTGTATTATTAATTAAAATAGAAATATATATTAGGTTGAAAATGTCGTAAGCCTTAACATATGGTTTAGTTTTGGTGTTTATGTTAACTTCACATTCCTATAATTTCATGGTCTAATGATATGACCTTTTTAAAATTCAATTAAATATCATATTATATTTTTATTCCATTCAAAATTTCATTCGATCATCCAAATTTCGATATAATGGGATTACACGCATCCCTCTTTTTATTATTTAATATTATGTTTGCACTTATTGATAATTTGAGAACACACAATTCATAGGTTTCTATTCCACCGAGTTATGAAGGAAGTCTTAAGAAAACTATTCCTTGATGTGTATATTGTATGGATAATTTGTGGAAAATGTTGAGGACTCATTTTGATTTTGTTAGAAACTTATATAAAAGAGAAATTTCCTATTTTATGAGGATAAATAAGATATGTTATTGGTGATTTTTCCTAATTCTCAAAAACACTAAACAAAATGGTAAATGTATTAAAAATTATTGAAATATATTTAAATAATAGATATGCGTCGAACATAGTGTGGATTGTTATGTGTTTTTCTACATCTGATCGAGATATATTGGTCTGGGGAGCGACAATGACCCCTACAGAAACCAATTATATGTTATGTGTAAGATAATAGTTCATTAAATGGAAATATAGTTACTTGTGATAGGGTGTCTTTGTGTGCATAAAGAAAAAATGAGTATATATTTTTTTTGAACATGTAGTCAATTTTTACTCAATTTGGATAGTTTTCATGGATGAAAATTTCGCATGATTATGGGTGACCCTTGTGAATTAATTAAAAAAGGCCTTACAAATATCATTGCAACCCATGGGTATAGAGAAACAATAGTGATACTACTTACAATACATGGTTTGGATTCTGAGTTTTTTCACAAAATTGACATTGAGGGAAGGAACATTGATTTTTGATCTTGTTTGTTTGGAATGAAGCTCTTGTTGGATAAAAAATGAGGATCCTTGATGATTGGAACTTGGAGGTTTTGGTGTATGTGTGGATTCATAGTGACATTAATTGACATGTGTGTGATGGGTAGTTCATGGTGAATAAATAGAGTAATGATTTTATTATTTTTGAATAATATAACTGTGAGTAATTTTGTTTAGTGGATTAAGTTACTTATAAAGTGTGGAAAACTAAAAAGGTGTGTGAGTCTACGTGTAGAGGTTTGGGACTCATGCTAGAAATCATAGTATTTTGATTAAGACTTGTATTTAATTTCAATTATAGAAATCCTTATTTTGTTTTATATTTTCCTATATATACTAATAGGGTCAGTATAATCTATGGTGCAGGTGGTGAGATGACATTTTGTAATGTTTCTAGTTCAATAAATGAAGGCAGAAGTTGTACTAATGGTTGGTCGTAATTAAATTTTATTTGGTTTCACCCCGGTAGTTAGGAAATATAATGTTTGGTGTGAATATCATTGGTCTTGGTATATATAGGTTAATATGTGTAGATATGTATCTATAAAAAATATGATATTGGTAATGAATCATGGAACCATTATATTGCCAAAATGAGTTCATCATCAATCGAGATTTCGTGGTATTCATTAGTAAATTTCATGAGGAGATGAGCTATATCGGGTTTCCATGTTTTATCCCAACATATGATACTATATAATATTATTCATGTTGATGGTGAATCATTGAATTTATTGAAATTCATTCTAGGTAATCTAGGTGTGTGTAGTTTTATGTATTATTTGAAAATTAGATATGATTGGAAAATCATGATTTTTCATTGCATTTGGTGACATATTAATTGTGGTTGGGTAGACAGATGTGTAAGTTTCAATGATAAAATGTTAATACTTCATTTGAGGGATTTTTTTAACTTGTTTTCTGTGAATGGCCTCTATTTTTGGGATGGAGCAAGTTATTTTGAATAAACCTTGGGATTTCTATTGAATTTTGTTTGTAATTAGGTAATTTTTTAGATATATTTAATAATTTCCATAAGGATTGTTGTATTATAATTATTGGTTCATTTATAATTATTTATTTCATTAAATTTTCCTTTTTGGAAGATGGATTTGAATGTACCAACTGATGTTTTTTCATGAATTTGAATGTTATAGGTTAGAGCCAAATAATGATAATCGTATCATGTATGACTGAAGTGTTTAAAAATTGACTGGGTAATTTCCTAAAATGTTGGAATAATATTTTTGTGTTTATATAATAAAATATCCTTAATTAGACTTATAATCAAAAATGAGTTATTGGTATCTAATTTTATTCCATGCCATTTTTGAATCGATCATGATGTTTGGAAACCACTTCGAGAATGTCATTAGACTACAAGGATCATATTCAATATTGTGCAACCAATTTCTTTTAGAATTTTTATTCGTTAAGAGTAATAATTGGAGAAAATTAAGGTTTTTTATTTCAATAGTTGCATTATCATGTTTTTTATATTTTAAGAACCGTGAATTTTAGCTCCACTTATGTTGTTCTTTCTTGGAGTTGCACAACGAATGTGTGGTGGTGTATCCATAAAGAGAGGATCCTTGTGCAAGTTCTTGAAGTTTTAGGATATAATTGTGAGAAAAAATTTTGGGTTCAAATAATAGACGATCAATATGTGTGAATCAAATGCTTTTATAACTTCTCGGGGATGAGATGTGTATGATGAGATGATTTTATCAACTTACAATGTTATTGGTCATGAATATCAGAGGGAATGTAAAATTTTACTATTTTGGGAAGATAATTTTGGGATATTGTCAATTAAATTATATTATTAAAATTCATACATCATGAATATGTATTTTTACATGATTAATGAATTTGGGTGGCTTACGTCTTTGGTAATTAACGATGGAATTGCAAAGAACTTGAGATAATGCTGCATCCATCTGCTAACCAGAAGAGTCCTAATAATACATTCTATCTAGAATGTATCCCAAACCATTTTTTGGGGATGTTATAAGAAACTATACCTATAATGGATCTTCTGGTAATTAGGGATACTACACAAGATCGATGTTGGGGTGTACTATAATAATTTAATAGATGTAATTTTTTTCATTTTTTCATGATGTCCCACTTTTTATTTATTTCAATAAATCAAATGTTTTTGTTGTTTTTCGCCATGAAATTCACTATTCCTCCATAAATGATATCCCCTTCATATGAGGTGGTTTTATATTTGAATTGGTGGCTAATATTATGGACATCCTTTATTCTTTGTAAATATATTTCTTATACAACATCGTGTTGTGTTTATTCACCATTGCAGACATCATGGATGATTCTATTTGTATGTATTAGGCCATTTTATCATTTCATGACTCAATTATCCTAGAATCATCCTTACATACACCATAATGATCAACATTTTATTCATTTCTCGATCTCAATTAATGAATTGGATAATAATTCTATCATATGTAAACATAATTTTATGAGAATTATTGAAATTTGGATTAACATGACTAGAAGATGTCGCATGATGATGAACAGAAGATGTTGATGGGAATTTGACCTACGTTATGTCTTGTAGTGATATTTTTTTATGTCAAATTAATTTTAAATGACCATCGTATCAAGGAATTTATTTTGGGAAAGTCTTCTTATTATAATCTGGAGTTTACTAGGAGTTGTCAAACTACATTTGAGAATAATTTATAAAATGTACATCACTTGGTTGGTTTCCATATAAATGAAACATGATAATATTTTAAAATTATCCTTTTTCTCATTTCCATGTGATAGTAATGTTTTTAGAATGATTGTATATGAATGTTACAGACCATCCATGGGTTATCGTTCTAGGTTCTGACTATGTTACGATACCCATTATGTCATTGAGCAAGTGTTACTTTCACCTTTGGTTGTGAATTTTCATTATATAATTTAAATATTTATAATTTAGTAATGATAAAATATTTGAATGTTTTTTGTAATTATTTATGAACTTTTGGTAATTGGTAATGGTTAAATATAAATGTATGTTCTTGATAAAATCCACTAGGTTTTTCTTAGTGGGTAGTCGAAACCATTTGAGGTTGGTGGTCTCATGTATTCTATATTGCTGTATTATATTAATTTATTGTGATTTTTACTGGGTTGAACATCATTGAGAGAACAAATCATAATTATATAATGTTTTCTGAAAAAATAATATTGATTAATTAATTAATAATCCAAATTTTTTATTATTTAAAAGTGAAATGCCTAATATAACTGGACAATATGTCCGGGGACACGATAGAACCTTGTGAAATGGCCTTATTCCAGACATTGAGGGATAACGATTTATCAGAAATGTATTTATTTTATTAAGTTGATTTTTTTTGTGTGGTGGTGCTACATGATTCCATGTTTGGTTTATTGATCACATGTGTGTACATGTGTAGTATATGTGACCATGTTTGAATCCTTGACCACATGTGTGTTTATGTTAGGGGCATGCACCATATATATATGATTTTAGATTCAATTAGTATTATTATCTATCTTTTAATTAAATGTTTGATTGTGATCAGATGTTATGTTTGTTGCTACTATTTTCACATGATGACATGATTTGTGATACCTATACGGGCTCTTTCTTATTGTATCTATTGGCATTACTTTATAATAATTTCATGGGTACTCAGTAGATGTGAAACATCATTATACGGTTATCCCTTATATGGGTTTTTTCAAGTCCTGTAACGATGAAGATGACGAACCTGGATACATGGTATGATTATGAAGGCATTATAGGCCTACCAAAAAGAACAACATTTGGGGTTCGACGACCATGTGAATGAGGAGTTACATAATAACTCGATTTCAAATGGATTCCAAGTGGTTATTTTTTCAATATGCTTAATTGATTCCACGTATCATGTTCCCCTGATACCTAATGGATGCATAGTACTATGTTTACTATATCCCTTGTGGGTTCTATGTAGCATGTATACATAATTACTACTGGATTCCATATAACAATATCACCATCCATATGAAGAATTATTTATAATGTTTATCATTTTTCATTATTATTCCGACATAGTACCAAATTAATAATGGAAGAGTGTACATATAGTATTGGTATGTGAATAACCACTGAGTATATTGTTGTTTTTTTCTTTAATGTTCTTAGGATATGTTATTCCTGTGGAGTTTTTATATTTCATATCTACTTTTGTATGTTCTTAACAGATGCACCTACGTTGCATTTAATGGTTAACTATTATAAAAAATTGGTGGTATCCTACTAAGTTATACACACACCCTTCATAGGTAGTCTTGACACATGGGTATGTGAGCACCCATCACATATTTTAGTTATAGGTTGGGATAAGGCTTGTTATTAATCATCTATCTGGTCATACCATTATGTCATTGGAGAGAAATATGTAGTGTGTATTAGAGGTGGGTGTTGAGACTATTGAAATTTTATTCTTCTCTTTATTTTTCTATGTTATTGGCCATGTGGGAGATAAATTTCCAATGTTAATCTATGATCCATTAGGTCTTTTGTTTCTGCATTCATTCATTTAGATTTTATGTTACTGTATTATTCTTACACTGATTGCATGTTGTTTTATTTTTTACATATTTATTTATTTATTATTGTGTAGTTTTGTATACATGGAGGCACATATTGGTTATTCAGCACTCTAAAATATACCTTTTGATCGAGGATGGGATGTAACATAAGGAAATATTTTAACAACATCTATTTTTGATTTATCAACATGAATATCATGCTGTGAGATCACATGTCCAAAAACTATTCCAATTTATACAATTAAATTCCATTAATAAAAATTTAAAACAAAATTTTTTTCAAGGAATTTTTTCCAACCATTTTCACATTTACAAAGTGAGGATAAAAGGATACATAAAATTTATTAATGAATTCTTGAAGTACTAGAAGAGAATATTCTATAAGATTAGAGAAAATGATTCCAATAAATATTTTCATTTTATCATGAGAATTTCACTATCAAAATTACATTATTCTATTTGAAAACATACCATCATAACATGTAAATGTTTTTTTCCAATACCTTACATTCAATGTTAAGTTATAAGTATATTGAAAACGAAATTTATAAAATAGAAATGTGTTTTTTGACATTTTTCTAGTATATAGAAAACAAATAGAGTATGAAAAAATATATTTCATTCTGACCATTTTTAATTTCCTACAGTATATTTATATGTCTATTTTTTATGGACTCTCTCTATGATTTGATCATTTTTATATTTATTCACTAGTTTTAGGATATTTTTCTTTGGAATTATATTAATGGGACTAACCAATTAAGTGTAAAAAAAATAAGATATATTATACAGGCCTCAATAAAATATTCCAATTTTATTTTTAAATATGTCCATCATAGTCTCACTAAGACTTATATGTTGAATATTTTCTCTAAAAAATTATATTTATTTATTATCATGGATAGATACCAGATCATATAAATGATAACAGGTAGCCCCTTATTTATATTAAAAACACATATTTTAATTAATTGGAGAGGGGTTTAAAATCCATGTTTGGGGGATGAGTAAATCAACAAAGAATATTTGGATTCATGCTTATAAAGGCTTATATTCCTATATAGAGGTTAAAATTAATAAACATTCATAATTTGATAAATAATAACTACCATAAAAATTTAGCATTATCATCATCTATTAATGGTTTCATAGGGTTTTATATTTATTCCCAAATATATTTCAGAATATTTTAAAATCATTACTATTTAACAATACCCAAAATGGATTTCAACAGAATAGTTACTTCATATAGATCATGTTACTTAGAGTGTGATAATTTAAATAGAAAGTATTCCTCATAGTGATACATTATAGAATAAATATGTTATTGTGGATAATTTCTCACTAAAAACTGTAGTTTGAGTTCTATTAAAATATTTTATTATTTTATTTTCTATCATCAAGAATTCTATACACAAGATGATTGGTGATTGTGATGGGGACCTATACTCCAACATATTAATTACATATATTTCAGTTCTAATGGTCATATTTTTTTTAATTTAACTAGAATATATTACAATCATCCAGTATGGAATGTAGTTGATCGTCTTACATGTTTCAAACTAACACATGTGTGTCTATGTTCTCCCACAAATAATGAAGTAAAATTGAATGAATTGGACCACTAATAGATGTTATGTTATCATAAAATAACATTAAAAGTAAAATAACAAATGGTATAAGGGATATATAATTTTCTTAGATTATATAATTGGATTATTAGTTGTGATGTGATCAAGTATGAGGTAATTTTTCTATATTTACTCTCTCATTCCCTTGATTTTTCAAAAATTTAATATTAAAGTTACATTATTACCATATGGGGTTTTTTGAGATTTATTTAAGGAATTACATAATTGTATATTTATTTAATGATTCTATAGTGAATCCAAATACCTCTTTGAGTTTCCACCAGTTTCCATCTTTTATGGGATAATACTCAAGGTGGATGTTAGGGTAATTTTTTCTATAATTTGTTTTGGGAAATGGTATTTCTGGTATAATTTCATATAATCTAGACTATACTTCCTCTTCCTTTTATTATTTCTCTATGTGATGGTATCCATAATCCATTTAATATATCTTGTCACAATTTTTAGAATTCACTTCTTCATCTTTTTCAATTTCTGGATAATTGTTTCTTGCAATGTATAACAAACCTGACTACATTGGCCCCACCCGTAATGAGAGGTGACATTTCACATGGAATAAAAAACATTCTAAATAATCACATGGTGGTAAAATGACATTGATAATCATAGATAACCATTTGGAAATGGTTTATCCATTTAAAATATGGGATTACCCATCCATGAATTAGAAGTCTACTCTAACCAATAAATAACCTCTAATTGATATAAAAAACAATTCTAAACAAAAAATGACTAAATATAGATATAATGACATCATAACTACCCTATTCACGAATAACATGTACATATGATTTATATAATCATAACACATAACATGTAAGTTGATCGAAAATCCTGTAATTATCCAAACTGTTATTAATAAAATTCCACTTGCATTTTATTAATTATCTTGTTATGTAACATGGATATAAAAATATAATTCAAATACTTTGTTTTATTATATACCTTTATATTTAAATGACTATTATGCATATTTACCACTGTTGATAAAGTCAATGAATAGTGATCACATAATTAGTATTAATATATGGTTTTAAGAAATACAATTTTAATAGACAAAGATGTGATGTCCTCAATCAGAATGATTACACCCTATGAATAACATTTATCATAACTTCCAATGGAGATATAATATATGATATTTTCTCTTGTCTAAGCAAATATTGAGATCCAATAACTTATGTATGAGCGACACCATTTATGGGGGAAGTTCAAGCTCATTGAGATCACGACCCAAACCATGTACATTATATCAACCCTAAAAATATCATCATCACGCACATTAATCATTGGGACTTTTATAGTTTATTAAAGGGATATGTATCAATACCCAATAAATATGATTATTTAAGATATTTTTTATTGAAAATATTTTATATTATCATCATATTGTTGTTACTTTAGAAATAATTTTTATTTTGATAAAAATAGCGTGTTGGGTAATATTCAAATTAAATTAAAGAATTTATTTTTTTGAACTAATTGGTTTTTGAAATAAAATATTTTTTAATAAAATATTTTTTTTTAATAATTTTCATTAAAGATAAATTTTTATATATTTTTTTAAGTCAAGTATGATTTTTGTAAGTGTTCAAGAACCATTATTGTCAAATACCAAGCATTTCATAATAAATGTTTATTTTATATTAAAATTTAATATTGAAATATTTGTAAATCTATTTATATTAAGTTAATATTATTTATAGAATCGTAATATCAAAAATTATCCAACGGGGTATTTTTCATATGTTTCTAAGACAGTCAAATTTTTGGGTAAAATTCAAATAACATTTAAATATAAATCTTCTATTATGACATAATAATAACACAAAAGTGATATAATAAATACTATAAAGGAATAAAAGAGAAAATAAATTATTATATTTAGTATAATATGATTTTATGTTTAATTGGTAAATTTTATATTGGCTTTAAATCCTCTAAAACCATTAATATATTTTATGGGTTTGAAATCATTTTTTAGGACTATGACTCGCGTCCACATAGAAATGGTTTTTTTTATATTTGGATACATTAATTATAAAAAAATTAAAACCCCTATTATTTGGTATAAACCATTGTTGAAAACTGTGGATCATTTTGTGGTTTTGGTTATTTTATTATATAGTGTCCAAAACCAAAGTTTGCGAAATAATAAATAAAACCCCACTCATACTCTATATAAAACCACCCAATCTTCCCTTTTTCTTCACTAATGATACTTTAATAAAATACTTACTCTAAAATCCCCTATCTAGTGTACTCTCATGGTTCCCCAATGCTCTCAATAAGCTCCTCTAAAATATTTGGAGTCACACACACCCAAGAAAGGGATCTTCCACTCATTTTTATTCATGAAACAATTTTATGTTATTAGATTTAATTACCCTTTGTTAATGTCGGGATATATAATTCCATTTCATATTTCCTATCCATTTTATGTCCAAATGATGATATAAACATTTTTATCTCCATAAATCCCCCACATGAATATTTATGCACACTCATTACCTTGCCAAAATTTTGTAAGCAATCATCACATAATCTTCTTTATACAGTATTCATTATTATAATATTTCATCCATTTTCCAATTCTTTATGTTCGGATGTGTATTTACAATTCCCTATTACTACCTATTTGATTTCAAAATGATTATAGTCCCCTTTCTCTGTCATCAACACATTTTAGGAATATTTAAGTGGTCTTGTTATGCTTCCAAAATTTCAATACTGTTTTTCATGAAAAAACAAATGTGTACTAAAATAAATAACCATTATCCTATGTAGTTATAAGTTCCATGGAATATTATGATCATTTGATAGCTATTTTAAATATTTCTAACGGATTTATTATTTTAATATTTTTTTGTAATGATCCAAATTCCCAAAGACAATAGAATTATCTATATTTCAGGTTGTATTAATTTTAATATTATGAAATAAATCATTTACTAATATAAAATAAAGAGTAGGGTTGTTATATTTGTCATCCAATTAATATTTTAGTTATTTTTGGGATTATAATTATAATAGTCACTATAAAACCTTAGGTATAAGACTAATTAAATGAAAACATCCCTAAATACTGGTATGTATAGAGTAAGTATATTTTCAAGAAAATACAAACATTTCTAGATAATACTACCCATGGATGTGGTTCTACCACAAATATAGATAGGGGTAAAAACTCTAACAAGGATTTTTGGTCCTAACTCAGTGTAACCTAGTACCTCACAACATGCATTACAATGTTCCTGGTTTGACACTCCCTTGGGATATGATTTATTAAATTCAAGAGCTCATTATAAAGCATTACTAAGTGAACAAAAGAATTCACATATGGGTATATGATTGGAAATATATCATGGAAACATTAATTAATGTCTATAAATTCTTCTTATAATAAAGTAAATGTAATTTATATATTATCCCCTTAATTTCCTTGGATTCCCCTTCTAGGTATTTTATAGGTTAATAAAATACTCATCACTAATTTTCTTTTTATTCTTTCCAACAGTTGGAAATAAAAGGAACTGGGTAAATAGTCAATGTGAAGGGCAATGCAATGATTCCGCCAATGATATTCCTTGCCCAATAGAGAAGGAATCAAGAACATTGGGATGACACTCTCTCATAGGATTTAGTTTCTAAATTGAATCCTGGATAAATAAGATCATCCAAATCCACCTACGATAGAATAAGTTATGGTTGTGTCCATTATGAAACAAATTACTCTATCTATCAACGGATCATATGATCCTTAATCATGAAAAAATGGATCAAATCCATTGAAAATATATTCTTCATCCTTGAATGATACAAATAATAGATGGTTCTACTAGATATTTATCATATTGGTGGAGATACTTATAAGTGGTGGACATTAATCAAGAATAAGATCCATGAGGATGACATCAAAGAGATGGGGTGGATATAATTATAATTTTTTTTTTGAAAAATATTCTCCTCAGACACTCTGAAAAGAAAACGAATGGTACATCATTTACCTCATAAAAATAGAAGAAAAATATATTGGGAAGTTTGACGAAAACATTACAATAATTTCATAATATCACTCATTTATTGTTGCTACACATGAATAAACAGTTTACTGATACTTTAGGGTGATAAAACCTAGTAAATGAAAATCCTCAGTGATCCAAGAATTTGATAGCTATGAGGATATTGTTTGAAAATCCCTCAATATCAATATATATATTGAAGAATAAATATGGTATCATAGGGATAATAATTGAAAAGTGTATTTTAATTTTGGAAGACTAATGGGAAAATCTAATATTTCCATGAAATTTCAACATCCCACAATTTGAAGGTGTAGAAAGAAGCACCTCTGAAGTTGTATAAGGGTGGTTCATAAATTCTTCTAGTGTGGGAAAGAAGGGAACCTAACTAGAGATTGACTCTAGGGGAAACTAAATAACGTGTTAGAGGAAAGTAAGTCACTATTCAAGCCTTAATGGATTTCTCATTAGTTCAACAACAAGATATAGTGGAACTTTGGAAATAAATGCTCTAATACAGTAGTTTTCAATGACAACCAATTACCTCAACAGTAAAATGGATGATCTATTTCCATCTTAGGCACTGAGGTGGATACTGAAACAAAGTGGTATTAGGTATTATATTTATTCATTAAAAAATAGAGAACATAATGTTTTAATCTGATTATACACATTAATTCATATCAAAACAATTCAGTAGAACTACTCAAACACCACCACAAAGTGAGTAAGAAGAGTTATCACTGAAAATGCAAAATGAGGAAATGATTGTATCCAAAGTATATTAATCCTCCCCTGTCAAAATTTTCATGCTGAACATCCCTGATAACATTTTCATAATACCATTAGTGTAATTTGATGAAATTATGGGTATGTATTTTATTTACCTCTATAGATCAAAAAACATATATGTGTGGAGTAAAGCGCTCTTTGTATTAAAATCGACCCCCCTGATTGGGTGCGTGAGAAAGGAAGATAATGAAACTTCTTTAGTACCAAAATCAAAATTATGGATATTATTTATATATACGAAAATTTATCTAGATTAAATGGTTTATTATAATGAATGAACTATCCACGAAGACATGACTATTGTTAGAAAATATGTGGATATGTCGCCTAAGGAATTTCAAGGTCTTTCTCCAAGAAGAGTGGTTGAATTTCAAATCAAGTATGTTGATAGGGTGTTTCCATTGTCCAAGTCTATTCCAATTATAGAATACGAGGTATTAAAGAAAAAATAATAGGATAATATAGATATATGGTTCAATCCCCCATGTTCTTTACCATGTGGAGTACCCATCCTCTTCATCAATAAGAAGGATGGGTCAATGCAACTTTTCATTGACTATCATGAGCTCAAAATGATCAAGATAAAAAAGTATTATATTTCTCATATGGATGAAATGTTCGATCATATTTGTGGAGCATAATAAAATACCTCTGTGGATATCTATTTGGGATATTAACAATATTGGGTGATGAAATGGGATATTCCCAGGACATCATTTCTTACAATGTACCAGCATTATGAATTCACAGTGATTCCATTTGGACTCTTTGATGATCCAGAAAATATCATGAACATTATAGATAGAGACTTTAGGGTTGACCTCAAAAAATTTGTGGTAGTCATTATAGACTATATTCAAATAAACATATAATCTATGTTGGATCACGAGGAGAATATGAGCACTATTCTAAAGACCTTTTTGAAGGAGAAGCCTTATGACAGGTATATAAAATATGATTTGTAGTTTTTGGAAGTATCATTATTAGGTCAAATCATCATATGAAATGTGATATTTTGGGACCCTTCAATGACATAACCAATTGATATGTGATATACTAGATAATATATGACAACTATATATGTCCTTTATCGATGATATGGGTACTATTATTGATTTGTGAAAAAATTCTTTTGATTATAACAATCTTATAACTAAGATAAATAAAAAGAGAGTAATGTTTCCATTGAATTATGAATGTAACAAATGATCCATGCAGAATAAAAGGATTATTATGAAAAAACATATTCCCAAAATACCCAAAAGTAGAGAACTGTTTCTGATATTCAGTGAATCATCAAAGTAGGGATTATATTGTGTGTTAATTATGAATAAAAAATTCATATATTGTGCTACCAAAACTTTTAAGGTTCATGAATAGAAATACCTAATGCATGATATGGATTTGGCTGTAGTGACATTCAAATTGAAAATATGAAGGCATTATCTCATTGGGGATAAGTGAAAAATATATATTAATAACAAAATTATCATGTATATATTCATATATAAAGGGAATAATAAGTGCCAAAAAATATGGTAATAGATGATAATGGACTATGAATTCCTAGTCCACTACCACACATTAAAGTGATTAATGTGGGAGATGCTCTTAGTATATAGTATCTAATAATTATTTCATTAATGAAAATTGATAGGGATATGATCTTCTTATATTGGTAATTTATGGTCATGAGAATTATAAATGTAGGAACACCAATAATACATTCAAAATTGATTTATGAACTATCCCTTTTGAGATGATAAAGGATCATAATAGAAATTATGTAGGAATTAATAAGAAACTAGAAAATATAATAAAAGTTAAATCCTTGGTGTTTAATGTTAATAAAGAAGGAGTTGTATGATTGGGGATAGAACTATGAGTACCATAAAATACAAAGTTAAATAAGGAACTATTGGATGATGAACATAGTTCAACCTTACCCATCCACTATAAAGTAAATAGATTCATTGAGATATCCAAGAACATTATTGATTGGACAATACAAAAAAAATAAATCTATGAATATACATTAAGATGTCTTGTATGTTATTATGATCATTTTCAAAGTAAGAAGGGTATGGGTATGATGAATCTTTGACACATACCAATGTAGAAATGTGAAAAAATGCCCATGGGCATTATCATTCAAATTTAGAAGACAATGATGGAAGGAAATGCTCTATGGTTTGTTAAGGATTGTTTTATAAAGAGAGATCACATTATCAAAATTTTAGTGGAAATATCACTAAATAAACCCAAACAAATATACATCAGAGAAGTGATAAGGATTCATTGAGTACCACTTGTGATTGTATCCTATCAAGATATTAGATTCACCTTTATGTTCTGGAAATGTCATCTACATGCTCTAAACACTAAGATGAACATCCGTATGGAACATAATGAAAAAATAATGGCCAATCTTAGAGAAATATTTAGACACTAGGAGACATGTTGTGTGGATGTTCTGGGGATATAAAAGGATGATGGTACCAACATCTACATTTAGTCATGTTCTATTACAAAAATGGTGTCCTCTCAAGCATACAAATTTCTCTATATGAATCCATGTATATATGTTCTCGTTGATCTAGTGATATTTCCTCTAAATTTTTGATAATGTTATACCTATTTATAAAACGATCCCCAACAAACCATAGAGCATTTCTGAAAATCATTGTCTTCAGAATTCATCTACATTCTCTAAACACTGAGATGAACTTTAGTATGTCCCATAATGAAAAATATTATGGCCAATCTAATATGAATATTCATACAGTAGTTGACATATTAGGGGGAGGTTATACAGACATAAAAGGACTATGGTATGAACATATACCTCTAGTCAAGTTCTCTTACAACAATGGTGTACTCTCAAACATCCAAATGTCTCCATATGAATCCATTTAATAGAATATGTGGAGAACACATGCATGTTGGGATTAATTTGGGGAACAAAAATGACTAGGTCTTTAAATGGTGGAGAGAATGGTGGAAAAGGTTTAGGCGATTCTGTACTAGGTTAAGGCTGTTCAAAGTCGATAGAAGGGACATTTTGAAACTCATTGATGAGACATATATGTTAGTGATAGTGAAATTATATTAATTCTTATATTTTAATGGAAGAAATTAATGTTAGTTTGGAATAAGGGTAAGATTATTCCTAGATACATCATCCAATTGGAGATCCTTGATCGCATCGGAGTGGTGGCCTACTAACTGGAACTCCCGCCTCACATATTTCAAGTACATGATGTATTACATGTATCCCTCTTCAATAAGTACATAATAGAACCCTCTTTTGTAATCAATCAAGATGTTGTACCATTTAACAATGACCATTCCAATTAGGATAATTTAGTGAAGATATTAGATCAATGATTCAACATTCTATAAAATAAAAATGTGAACCTTATCAAAGTGTTGTAGAGAAACCACGAGTTTGAAGAAGTGACGTGGGAACTCAAGGAGGCGGTGAAAAACAGTTACCCACATCTATTTTAATGTGGGAATGAAATATTTCGAGTGTAAAATTTGTTAAGGGGGGATGATTTTAATGACCCATACTATTATAAATAATGTCCCCCTTGAAATGTAATTAGATGTCTTATTAGGTAATATAGATATAAAAAACATAATCTTATTTGGTTTTGTTAGATCTAATCAGATTTAAATGGCTATTAATAATATTTACCTTTGATTATATATCAATGAACATTGATTACAGTATTAGAATAAATAGAGGGTTTTAAAAAATCCAATTGAAATATACAAAGGATGTGGCTAACTAAACAAGTATGATCATGTCCTATGAAGCCCATTTACTAGAGATTGCATGGGAGATATAATATCTAGGTCTTTCACTTGACCATTCAAAAACTAAGAGCATACAAATTAATCATAAGAAAAATTCATTCTTTCAAGATCATCGAGCTCATATGCCAAATATTGTGCACCGAACCAGCACATGAAAATCCCCATTTCACGCACCATACTCTAAGGATATTTTCAAGTGTATTAAATAGATATGTATCATGACCGCAGAAATATGACTATATATTCTATTTTTTTATAAAATAATGAATTTATTTAAAACCCTATTATTGTCTCTATATACATCATTTTTTTATACAAATATAATTCAATGTAATATTCAGATTCAATAAAGAAATTTATTTTATGAATTAATATATTTTTTAAAAAAAGTTTTAAAATATTTCTAATAAAAAATTATTATTATATATAAATTATAATATCTTTTTATTAAATCAAATATCTTTTTCCTAAAGGTTCAAAAAATCTTATAATCATGAAATCAATTATTTCTTAATAAATCTCAATTTAATTTTAATTGTGGAAAATAAAATTAATAAAAAATTATTTGTATAAAATTAATTTTATTTTTAGGATAAAAATATTTCAATTATTCAATGATGAATATTTCTTAATTTTCTATGAGTATCAATTTTTCAGGTAAATCATAAATATCATATAATTATTATTTGTGTATTATGACATCATAACGATCCAAATGCGATCTAATAAATAATATGAAAGGTATAAATGACCAAAAATATTTTTTATATTCAATATAATGACATTTTATGTTTATTTGTTTAATTTTATAAACACATTTTGAATCCTCCGACACCATTATCACAATTTATGGTTTTAAAATCATTTCGTTAGGACTATGACTCAACTCCACATAAGGAAGGAAATTATTTGATTCTTTTCTTCCCTTATCCACATATAATTATGAATAAAAACTCTTATTCTCTAAAAGGAAAGGGAAAAAACCTTGAGATGGTTTGTCATTGTGGATATTTTAATATATAGAGTCCAAATTCTAGGATTGAGAAATAATTATGAAGTCCCCACTCATTATTTATCTAAACCCACCCAAGATACCATTTTTCTTAAATCAAGATCCTTTTAGAATGTAATTACTCTTACCCCACCTTTCTATAGTCCTCCGATGATTCCCCCAATCTCTCAAGAACCTCTGCCTAAGTATTTGGAGTAACACAGTCAAGTAGGTCATCTTCCTTTCTCCTTTCTATTAAAGGACCTCATTTATGTTATGCCTATTATTTAAAATATTTTATGTTGGGATATGTTCTTCTACGTGCTCTTTACCCTAAATATTATGTAATAATGATGATATAACCCTTTATATCTCATTAGTTTCTTCCCATGAACCTTTATTCACACCCGTTATGCTGATGAAATTTTGTAAGGGATCCAAACCGTTTATTCATTAATCATGATTCATTATTATCTTATGCATTACCTTTAAAATTACATATGCTGATTTATACAGATTCATGTCCATATTAATTTAGATTTAATTTTAAAATTATGATATAACAATTTTTCTCTAATCAAAAATTTTTATTAATATTTATATGACATCGTTATGCTACTGAAAAGTCACCATGATTTTCCATTCCAGAAAAACAATGTATTGAATTCCATACCCATTTTATATCAAGGGTTTTAATCATTATACTCCAATACTTGTTTGAAATAATAATTATATATATTTATTCATAATTTTCTTAACCATGGATTAAACTATGATGATGAAATAATCGATGTTGCATGATATATGTGGCACACTTAAGTATGAGAATGAAATGAAACTAACGGGTGAACCTAGAATTATATATCATTCTAATGCATTGGATAATGCTTAGAGATATGAAAAATCATGTTGGGACATGAAATTAACCTAATTCCATTATGGTAGTTTCTTCATCACAGTTTCTTGGATTCCTTAAGCCATATTTATGATGTAATTGTTTATGTTGTTTCCACATTTCCCATGTTATGATTATCATGTTATACCATGACTTATTATTCATGTTCCTTTTTTCTCCATTAATATGAATACTGTATAACATACCTTATTTCATGACTATTCCCTTACTAGGATTTATTTATCACCCATTTCTTATGATTTTCCTTAGGTTACCCATTATAGTTTTAAAAATCATGGAATATTATTATCATCATAACAATGATTTCAATAAATCTAATGTATTTCGTATTATATATTGTTATACAACTTACCTAATTCCCAAAGACACTAGACATCATTGTACCTTGGGTTGTATTATGTGTAATATTATGTAATAAATCATGTTTCCATGTGAAATATCAAGCAATGTTGTTCTAAAGACAATACGTAATTTACGAATAACCAATAACCCAAGACCACACCAAATAAACAATAGTATTTGAGGCCACATCAACACTATTCAAAAATTACCTTAGACACAATTAATCAAGAAGGGATAAAGAACTTCTATATTTAATTTCCCTTATATGCCTTTTAAAAATTTGTATATATATGCTTAAAAGAAAATATAGGTTTTGATGCACAAATCCTAACAGGATACCACAAAAATTAAATGTACAGTCTTTTCAAATGAATACAATTAGGCATGGTTTTAAAAATAATTCATTGAAATGGTTAAATGAGGTTCATATAATGAATTGACGCCACTCGACATAAACATTATCAACACAACAAACCATGGAAAAATCAATAGGAAAATCATAAAAATAAGTATATTATCAAATAATCTAAATCAAATAAAAACAAATATCTCAAATAAACAAGTCACTAACATCTTACACAAATACTATTAAAATCAAATGGTCATAAGTGGTACACACTGTGCCCTAAAAAATAGGTACTCTTCTAGAATAATCTAAAAATCTTCTTTTTATAATCTTTTAATGGTACAAAAATTTGGGGTGTTAGGTCATTTTTACCATTGTAACACCATGATATTTTATAAAAAATTTGATTAAATTTAATTTCCTATAAAGATATTTTACACAAAACACCATATTCTAACGAATGTCAATATACTATTTATATTACTATTTAACATTGATATTATGAAATTACCAATAAACTTAGGTATGAATATGAATGAACACCTTTCGAATGTTATCTATAACTATTTTATATTAAAAAATTATTGATAAAATTGTAAATAAATTCGGGTAAATTTATACTATTAATTTTTTTTAAAAAAACCTACATTATTTATTATATTTAACAAATAATAAAAGTAATTAATTAAAACATTTTAAAAATTATTAACACAGTGAACTTAAATACAAGAATCAAAAATGATAAATTTACTTATAATGAATTTTTTTGAAGTTAAAAAATGATTATTTGTTTATTGAGTAGTGTTAACTAATTATTTTTATTGAATGATAACATTTTAATTAAACAATTTATAAGGATAAATTTAGTTTTAAATTGGTTTAATGGAAAAATTTGATATATTATATTCTAAATACATTTATATATATTATTTTAATCAATTTCAATTAGAATTTTTTCATTTAGATATTTTAAACTTTTGAAACATTAATCATTTGAAAACCGCTTGTTTATTGAATCAGTTGTTTTATGATTTAACTAAAATTTTCGAATTATGTGAAGTTATTTTAGAAATTTTTTTATATATTTAAATATTGAATTATTTATATTATCTGATATGGTAAAATTATGTTCTTCTATAATAAGGGGTAAAAATCATCAAAATTAATTAATGCAGTTAAAGGAGAAATAGGTTTTCGGGGGGGAAACTATGAAATAACTGTTAAAATTGAAAAAAAATCAAATAACTAATCATGGATGGTCATATTTCAACCTTATTTATATATAGTATTGAAATGTGTCCATTTTATTAAATTTTATAATTATAAATATTTTGGTAGAATTATTTATTTAATATTCAGTTTTTATCCAGTCCCCCACTTATAAAAGGACTCTCCCCCTCCACTCATTTCCACACTTAGAAAACCCATATTATCAAAATATTCCTTCCATTATAAATTTTACACTTCATTTATATTATTATATATTCTTTTTTTTTGGTTATAAATATATTTCTAGAAGGCTATTGATGGAAACAAAATGAAGTTGTCCGAATAAGAGGTAATGTACTTACTTTGGTGTTTTATTTGTTTCTAGATCCATCCAATTAAAATATTATTAAACAAAAAATAAATGATAAAATAAGTATATTAAATATAATTAGTTTTTTTATGCTACAGTATTGAACAAAAACTATCTCCTCCTATATTAAATGGAAATGAAATTGTTGATCGTGTTCATAATAGATTACTGCCTATTGAACCGAAGAAATTCGATTTATATCACCACTTCTCACAGCTGGATAAATAGATATATATAATTAATATATATTGTATATCTTATTTCTGATATAATAATTCTTAAATAATTAAAATATCATATATACCTTCTTAATTTCCATTCTCTTGAGTGTACAATAATATTGTCTATGTGTTCAATAAACTATCGTCTCATGATGTGATGTGATTCCTTTTTCACTATAAATTTTAATGGAAGGTAATAAAGATAAAATTTATTAATATATTAAATATTTTAAAAATATAAATTATTCATAAAAGGTAATATATTATTTTGTTTTGTTTTGTTTTAACCATAAAAATATAGAATCAACATTAATGTATACATAAGACCTACCGTCTCAACAAACAGTGTATTTCACAATACATCTCTAAATTTTATACACTAATTAAAATGAATATAAACTTAATATATAAAATGTATTTATCATGTTTAAAATTTTAAGGATGATTAAATCTTTATCAAAGGAAAATGATCAAAAATACCAAACTGAATTATATATGAGAATTGAAGCAGCCGTCACATGAAACATGATTTTATTAATGAAATATTGACAAAAATTGAATAAAATTTCACAATTAAATCATATATGCTATGATGAATATGATTATGGTTATATAATATATTAATAATTTACTAATATTAATTATAGAGGAGTTTTTAATGTGTATTACACAATTAGATACTCAAGGTAATAGATATTTTCTCTCAAATTACATTCTTTGGTATATAAGATATGTTATGCTCCTATCTTATTTTATACGGGTTATATACTTCTCATTGACTTCTTATATCATGAATATATTTTTGTTCTTGATCTTTTTAGTTTCACATGATGTTTATATTTAATCGATCTTATAATTTAAAATATACTAAAGTGTTTATTAGTTTTTGTCACAATATCATTCTTACTATTTATGATTATGATTCTAATGAAAAAATCTAATTATACATATATAAAGAAACTAAATAATTTTTTCTCCTCCATTAATTTCACAAGAATAAAATTTTCCTCTAAATTACTTCCCTTTAAGTACTGAATACTTTAAAAAAATTATAAAAAAACATTTATTTCTCTCTTCTATCGAAAATGATTTTTACTCTATATAAATTTTTAATAAAATTTTTTAATGATGTTTTAAAAAAATACACTAATATTTTTTACTATCATTTCTATCCATGTTTTAGATATCAAAATATTGTTTCATAAAAATATTCCTATTATTTTTTGAATGAGGTTCTTCGAATTTTACATTAAATATGAATGGAGTCTTTGTTTTAATGTGCATGAAAAGAACAATATTTTATGTTTTAAAGACTAAATTTTTTTTAATGATTATATAAACAAATATTCAACATTATATTTGAATAAAAAAATTTTGTTAGTATATTTCGTTCTTTTCATATTTTATAAATGTGTTTTTAAAATGTAATTTTTATTTTCCTTGGGATTTTGTCATTGATTTTTTAGTGATGATATATGCATCAATTAAAATGAAATTTACTATTGATACATTTTAAGGGGTTTATTTTCAAATAAAACCATATTTTTAATGTATAAATATGTTCTATTGTTATGATGAATATATATTTTTGAAAACATTTCTTTTACATTGGTTTTATAATGAAGAAATATACATGATACCAATTTTTTTTCCTTGGGATATAGTATAATGTAATTATTATGAGACCTACTTATTTTCTTGAATTATAATAGGATGAATATTTTAGCATCTTATATTTAAAATTTTATTTTTTTCCCATTATTTGATGGGTGGGACCTAATTGTCCCTATATTTCATTGGGTAATTTTTGAAATCTCATAAGATAAATAAGACTGTAATGGGGAGTGAACCTTGTTGAGTAAGGGACATTGTCTAATATTATACTTCTAAGAGTGAACCATTAATATTATGATGGTTCAAGGAGTGAACCCATTCAATATTGAGAGAATTTAAAATGGTCCTTTAATAATACAGAAAAATATTCGAATATTATGTGTATTCACCAATTCCATGAATTATTCCATTTTTAGGAACTTATGGATCATGTTATTCTACTTTTGTATGAGTCATGTATAATAAATTTACAATATTTATGAAATGACCCAATATTATTATCTTTGACAGATAGGGTATGATTTTGAAATTTAATTTTCATGTTCTCATACCCCCTACATATGTTATATTTTTCTATCTCCCTCATTTACCCTGACTGAGAATCTGGATTCACCATCCCTTATGTTTATTTTCCCTTGGTTATGAATAAATTTATTATAGATGATTTTTTTAAGAAGTATGATAGTTACGAAGAACATAGTGGGAGATTATGTATATCACTTTTGAACTGGATGTTTATACTCTCATGTTTCTAAAGGAAACATATCATTATGATACATTTGGATGTGTTTGTGTAATGTAATAATTTTACATAAAAATGATATAATATCTATTTATGAAAATAATATGTTTTTACATTTGGTATACATGGAGATGTTTAGTTAACATTTAGAATGTATGATGAGAATTTTTTAGTGAACCCCCATTGGACAAGATTAGGTATAGGGTATCATCCTAATGTTTTGCTACATAAGAGATTGTTTGGTTAACCAAGAAATACATCTTTGTTTGGATACTACAATAAGACATTGTTTTAGAAATTTTTTACCTAATTACAAGGTCTCACACTCTCAGGGGATATTTTTGCATAATTGAAAATTTCTTTATGAACCACCATAGTTTATTTGAATAGATTATCTCCATAATTAGCAACCATTTAACCATAGGTGTCTTGGATTTAATTTAAGGTGTCATGATTAATAAATTTTAATTAGTAATATTATTACTATGTATTTCCCACTATTATTATTCGTCTTAAAAATATATTTTTTATTTTAGTAGATTGTTGAAAAATAATTGAACCATTCTAAATTTGAATGCAATAGATGATAACATATGTTTTTTCTGTAGATAAAAATGTTATAGGATCCTATAAGAAAACTCACATTGCTATTCTAACATAGAATTCTCATTCAATGAATAATATAGAACTTCCAAATAATAAAATGTGGGAATGACAATCTATTCTGTTTTTTATTAGGAAAAATCCACCATCATTTTGAGGTTCCATTGATCCTCTAGTCGCTGAGCAATAGATCACAACCATTGAAATTAAATGACCCATTATCAAATTTTTAATACAAGAAAACATAATTTTGGTTGACTATATTTTTGATGGAGATGTATATTAATGGTGGAATCCCATCAAGAATTTATGGAAATAAGATTAAATTTACTACATTGAGTGTGATGAGTTTAATATAGTTTTTATTTTCAATAAGGATTCCCTCCCATTCTTCATACAAAAAATTGGGAAGTAATTGTATGATATTAACATAAAGGATGATGAATATTTTTGTACATATGAGGAAAACATTACAAGACATTTGATTTACAGTTTGAAAATTATCAACCAATGTAAAAGTAAAATGGATTGATTCATTAGTGGATTAAAACCATGTATCCAAAGGGTGTTATCCCTAAGGGAATTGGATAGAGAATAATTTATCATTCAATGTTCTCTCAAGGTGGATATATATATTGGAGATAACCATAAATCCTATTATTTTGATAAGAAAAGAACTTTGGATTTAATGTGAAATACTAAAAACAATGGTTAAAAGAATTTGTGCTTTTCTTAATTCTATATGTGTGGCTCGAAACATGGATGGAACTATCTTAAGGGGAATGATAAATTTTTTAAATTTCCAAGTGAATGTCATTAGTCAATAAATTTTTTTTTTTAGGTGTAGGGGTAAAAATAATGATAGGAAATGTGAGACGGATACACATAACGAATTAATAGCACTACAATATTTCAAATGAAAGGTGTATGGGGACATTGTTAACCCGTTCCCAAATGTAATGGCCAATGATAATAATTGATGTTATAAACCACTTAAACTATTAGACAAGGATAAATAACATGTGGTAAAAATTTATGATGAGGTGTGCGATAACTACTTTGTAAAAGGTGGAAATACCACCCACCCTATTGTAGATAATTTATTATTTGACTATGGATCTATAGATTATTTTATATATAAAGAATATTATAAGGATCTCAATATTTCAACAATATAATTAGATGTATAATTATTAGTGTAACCCCTAAATGGTATGGTTATTTTATCATAATTATATGATTTCTATCTGATTTAATATTATAGGAATGATCTTCCTATAAATCTGGTCATTCTTTATTTATAATAATTTTATGTTATCGTTGGTATTAATTAACTATCAATAAATAAATCACACATAAAATTTTTATGTTAGGTAAGTCACATTTGACATTACATACATACATATGATCAGAAATCTGTGTGACAATAAATAAAAACTTTTTCTAGGAATGAAATCAAATTTTATGTGTATTGATTCCTATTAAGAATTGGGTTTTATCTTAGATGATTGAGGATAAACTAGATAATTAATATATTCCTTTTTTAAAGGAATCGTTCTTGTATTTCTTGATGAGTTTCATAGTCTATCAATGAATTAGGATATTTTATTTTTAGTATATCTCATACACGGTGCTCCACATGTTTTAAATACTCCATATAGAGTTGTCTCAATTGTGTTATAGGAATTGAGGATGAAACTCTAAGATAATAGAGAATATTTTTTAATTCATCTATGTGTGTTTCTTTACGGTTCACTAGTTTGATTCATTAAAAATAAAGTTGTAATGAAATGACTTTTTATTGAAAATCGAGAGGTAACCCAGACCAAAATCATGAATATATATCCTCTACCCCTATTGATGAATTATTCAATCAACTTTATAGATCCCAATTAATATATAAGATTTAAAATTAATATGGATATCATAAATTGGGGTTAACAAGGAGAATATAACAAAGAAATCATTTCATAAAAGGTATATACATTATGAGTATATAGTGATCCAATTTAGACTTATTAATTCCCCAGCTAACTTCATAGATTTAATAAATAGGGTATTTAGAGATTACAAGGATTAGTATGTGGTAGTTAATATAGATTATATTAAAATTTATTAATTGGGAATGTAATAAAATTAAGATCACATGAGAATTGTAGAAATTATCATGATAAAAAATATGTTATATAAAAAATATAAAATTTTTAAATTTTTTATTTAGATGTTTCCATTTTTTGGACAAATAATCTCAAGGGAGAGTCCATCGATGGATGCATGAAATACAAGTTCTACATAATGCTATCCTAGACCAACCATAGTGGTTATGTCTTGATGATCTCTTGATTTTTCTAGATATTATCAATGGTTTTAGATAATTTTTGAACACTATCAAATGGATTGACCAATTAAACATAAATGGGATCCATGTTCTTATAGATAGATGAATGTGATGAACATTTAAAGGAAATGAGGAGAAGATTAGGTAGCGAACATGTTCATAAATTATCTTATAGTATATAGTGGTTTGTAATCTTAAGTGACTCCTTCAATAAAGGATTGGGATGAGAACGTATTAAATATGAAATTCTTATAGATTATTCCTCATGTAAATTAATGGTTTCTGTGAAAAATTACCCAACACATCATTTAGAGTTAGATGTAATAAATTTTTAAATTAATATATAAAGGTGTTATTATAATGGAGAAATGTGATATATATATATATATTAATAGAAATGTTTAAAGATTATATTTTCATAGAAGGAGTTGAACACATGCTACTAAAGATTATTATAGATGATTAAAGATTATTACTACTCAATACATTACTGCCCAAGGAAAGAGAACAATGATTCTAATTATTTAAGTCTAAATGATTATGATAACTTATCAATTATGTGGATCATAAAATATCAAATTTCTCAAGATTTGAAGATGATGGATTAAAAAATTCTGAGTGATGTTATTAAATAGTGTATTTCTAAAATGATTTTTCGAATATCTATATATGTGAAGATTAATATGGGGAAAGAAGATGATATATGGTTTCATGAATTGGTGATAAATGTTCATGAGTTTATCCTAGATGTTATGGAATAATATGGTTTAGGAAATATGTTTATTTTCCACCCATACCAAATTTTCAGAAGGATTCTTAATAGGAGCCCCATAGTTTTTTTTGTCAATGTTTATCTTAGAAGTGTAGATATGTATAGAAATTCAAAAGGGTATTTCTTAGGTGATGGAATGGAGAGAGATAATACAATTACTATGTATTGATGATTTTCATTCCATCAAGTCAAGGATGAGAGAAATAAGTGTAAGGGGATATTGAATCCCTTACTAATAACATTTATAAATGGGAAATAATCTCCATGTGATTTTTCATCGGCCACCAAAAAAATATAAAGGGTAAAATTCACTATGGGTTGTAGTCAACCGCCTTAAAAATATAGCACACTTCATAAATATCAGTGATGATTTATCTATGGATCACCAGTATAGTAGATATAATGAGTATGTTGTATGATTCCATGGATTACTATAATGAACCAAAAATTTATCAATGGAATTTTACCATTATTATAAAATTTTCATCTAGTATAAATCTCATAAAATCACATTATGAACACAATACAAACTTTAAAAATAAAGAAGGAATGGAATGCAAGTTATTTTTTAGAAATTAAAGAACCTATACTGAGGGAATAGTAACAAAACCATAAGAATAGTAACATGTACCTTGGGAATAGAAATTCGTCGAATAAAATAAAAAATAATCTTTGAAATTAAAAAGAAAATTTTGGTATATTATGATTGTAAATATAATATATTTATTTCATGTAATAAGTAAATGAATTTTTAAAAAATGATAAATTAAGTGTTCGTATTTATGCACGTCATAAATATTTATATAAAATTTTGTAACTAATTTAATAATTTACAAAAAAATGAATTTACCTAAAATGTATTCATGAATTAATATTTTTTTCATCCTTTGATTATAAGATAAATTTATAATACTTTACTTAAATTTTCTATGTGTTCGAAAATCAATTTTAATTTTAAAATATGCATTTTTCTATTAAATGATGATTTTAATTAATTTTTTCCTATATTTAAAAAATTATAATCATAAAATGGAGTTCATTTTTAAATTCATCACTTCGAAAACGGGTTAGGGTGAATTGTTTGTATTTCTCTAAAATACTAGAATTTTTTTGAATAGTAAAATTCATTGATTTACAGTATATATACATTAAAAGTTGAATAAACTATTAAATGAGTCATGTATGATTTAAGAACCATGATATAGCATTATATATATATATATACTATATTTAATCATCTAATCATAACTATTTATGGTCTATTGAAAAAAATCAAATGAATTCAATAATAAGAAAACACCCCTCTTATCCAACATAAATACCACCCCTCACCAAAAACATTTCTCACACCTCTAAAGCTTTGAGATGTGTCAAAAGTTTTCTAATATAACATTAGAATCCCCTCCAATAGTTCCAAGATCCCATGGTCTCATCAAAAGACCAAAATTATTTCTTTAAAGAGGTCCTTAAGGAGGATGAATTAAAGAGGTGAAATCCACTTTCATTTTTTGATGTTATTTTCATTTATTATTATCTCCTAAAATCCACTCATAAAGATTTAAAGGTACTCCAATAACATACATATACATTAATTATATAATCTTAATGTAATATCCCCCATCAAACCCTTTTATATCTCTCATTTATTATAAAAATAATGTTGTAGCCCATGATGTTTCAATTTGTCGACGTCATGGACGATGCATTTTAATTTTTATTTAGCAACTAAAATTATGATAATATAACCAATATATTTGTTTGTTCATACTATAAAATATATTTTATAATCCATTT
>CAUJRU010003639.1:0-37823 GCA_963277665.1 Viscum album
TATTAAGAAATGTGAAAAGTACAATACTGTGCTTATTTGTCCAAACTCTATGAAAGGAGATTCAACGTGTTTAGCTCCAAGCTGCATTAATATCAAGAAGTTTGCTAAGAACGCATAGAAAGCTATTTTACTCAAAGGTCTGAATTGTAAACCTCTGCTTCTACTTAGGTCTGTAAATGGCATCACCAGTATTATAAGTATTGCAGAAAACATCGCAATTACACCTAATAACTTGTTAGGTATAGATCTCAATATTGCGTAGTAAGGCAACAAGTATCACTCAGGAACTATTGCAGGAGGAGTTTGCATCGGGTTAGCCATTACGTAATTTTCACTATCACCTAACACATTTGGCATGAAGAATACAAATACTGACAACACTATAATAAATAAGAAAATTGTTATTAGATCTTTAAATATGAAATAGGGTGCAAAAGGTAGTCTGTCGTAGTTAGCTGACACACCTAATGGGTTACCTGATCCTGCACCTGCGTGTAACGCTATAAGATGCATGATTACTAATGCAGCCAACACAAAAGGTAGCACGAAATGCAGTGCAAAAAATCTGTTTAATGTAGCATTGTTAACTGAGAAACCTCCTCAAACGAATTCTACAATATCTTTTCCTACTCAAGGTATGGCACTTAAAAGGTTGGTAATAACTGTCGCACCTCATAAAGACATTTGCCCATAAGGCAAGACGTATCCTAGAAAGGCTGTAGCCATCATTAATACCAGTATTATAGTTCCTATCGCTCATGTAAGTGTTCTTGGAGCTCTATATGATCCGTAGTATAATCCTCTTCCAACGTGTAAGTAAACTAAGAAAAAGAAAGCTGATGCAGTATTTGAGTGCAAGTATCTTATTAGTCACCCATTGTTAACGTCTCTCATTATGTGTTCTACTGAGTTGAACGCTTCTAGTACAGAAGGGTTATAGTGCATTGCTAACGTCACACCTGTTACTATTTGTATTACTAGACAAAAGCCTAATAAGGAACCGAAGTTTCACAGGTAACTTAAGTTTGAAGGTTGAGGAGAATCTACTAAATAATCGTTTACCATGCTAGGTAGGGGGTGGCTTTTTCATAGTCTCATTGCTTATATAAATTAAATTAGAATAGATATTATTTAAAAAAGTCAGTTGGCTTTTGCCAATAAACAACTCATTTTACACAGTCTTGCATGCTTAAAACACTATATTTATTTGTTTGTTTACTTGTGATGGGTATTAACGGTTGTCATACCTATAACCGTTAAAGTGAGACCCGTCTAGTAGCTAATAGTTTACTCTAACAAAATAATATTTAATTTTTTTTCCTAGTTCTTTCGCCTAGGCCATTTTTAGCTAATCTTATCTCGTCTCCTTTAAGGGCCGAGATAACGTTGATAGTGTTTTTTTTTTTTATTAAGTAAACTAATTGGTGGATTATAAAAATCTTTGCCAAAGGTCTTTTGTGTATTTCTCTATAATTGTTATCTAGAACAGAGATATGTTACTAGGTATTATCTCAAAACTATATATGATGCATGGCACTAGTACGATGAATGCTATAACTATTGGTAATAGTATGGTTCAAGAAAAAGACATTAACTGGTCGAAACGTATTCTAGGAAAAGAGGCTCTTACCCATATGAATATAAATATCATTATACAAGACTTGACACCAAGAGTTAGACCATATATCATTCCTTCCACCAAAGGAAAAGAAAGAAAATTAAACATTCCTTTATCTATAGTAAGTCCGGTGTCTGTAGGGTAAAACGAGAAAGTTTCTCCTGCAATATAAGAAATAAAGTTCATAATAGATAACACCGCAGTATAGTCCACTAAATAGCCTCCTAAAAATAGCATGGAATTTAGTATACAAATTAACACTATGCTAGCGTACTCTGCGAGAAAAAAGAACACGAATATTACAGCAGCGTGTTCAGTCATGAAACCACTAACCAGTTCAGACTCCGCTTCAGCCAAGTCGAAAGGAGCTCTATTAGTCTCCGCTACGGATCCTATGAAAAATATAACAAATACAGGAAACAAAGGTAATATAAACCAAACAATCCTCTGAGCTTCAATATTCACTGTTAAATTCAAGCTTCCTGTTAGGAATATAACTAAGAGTATTGCTGAACTTAATATCAGCTCATAACTGATAAGCTGCGCAGTACTTCTTAATGAACCTAAAAAGGCATATTTAGAGTTAGCAGATCAACCCGCAAGTAGTATACCGTAAGTAGCAAGGGAAGATACAGCTAGCATGTAAAGTATTCCTAGATTAAAATCTCAAATAGCTAGCCCAGGTCCGTAAGGAACCACCGCATAACCTAATAGCGAGAAGATTAGAGTTATTATTGGTCCTAAGAAAAAAAGGGTCATGTTTGCCTGGGTAGGTGATATATACTCTTTTATCAATAGCTTGAGAGCATCTGCAAATGCTTGTAAAAGACCATAGTACCCTACAACGTTGGGACCTAGTCTTCTTTGCATGCTAGCCATGGTTTTCCTTTCAGCAACAGTTACAAAAGCCACAGTAAGAAGAACAGGAATACTAACTAGTAACACCTCTATTATGGAAATGAGTGTAGGAGAATATACCATTGACACAATGCGCAAAAATTAAAGCGCGAATTACACCTCTAATCCCTTTTTTTGTTTCTAGAAAGCAAGAAGTCGCGCGTTTAAATTTAATTTTTCTTGTCATCTGGAACGATGAAATAATATATTACTTATCACCCTAGCTGGGCGTTATAGTTAATCATAACAGTATAGGCTGTTGTTGCAGCACTAGACACATGATTCTATCTTTATTAATATTTTTGATTGTTTCTAATGCTGTTAGTCTAAGACGAGACAAATCTATTTTGTTTTCAAGAGTAGTAATGAAAACTTTACTCCTTACCAGCTTTATATCTATAAGCAACTTATATACTAACCCTTTAGAGAAAGGAGTAGGTATTTACGGGGGGTTATTTAACGTGACTACGTTAACCTCAACATTTAACATATTTATCCTTTTAACCAGTGCAGCTATACTAATAGTTACGAGCTTTTATCCTAGAAAGCTTTATATAAAAGAGTTTTCCTCTTCTATTAGTAACTTACTGTGAAAAAAACTCTCATATAATAAAGATGTTCTATCTAACAGATATGGAGAACAATTCCGTATAATAGAGTATCCACTAATAATATCTTTTATATTGTGCGGGGCCCTATTTTTAACTAGCACTGGAGATCTAATCTCCATGTTTTTATCTATAGAATTGCAGAGCTATGGTCTTTACATACTATCTACTTTGTATAGAGACTCAGAATCAGCTACTGCCAGCGGGCTTACTTATTTCTTGTTAGGAGGACTGTCTTCTTGTTTTATCCTATTGGGATCCGCTTTCCTCTACGCAAATTCAGGAACTACTAATATTGATAACATTTACATTATTTATTCTGTGCTTCAAGAGCTTACCTGGTTTCACCCTATGTTTATAGATTTTGGCTTAATTATACTTTTAGTAGGATTTTTATTCAAGGTGAGCGCTGCACCGTTCCATTTTTGATCTCCAGACGTTTATGATGGGGTTCCTACCATAGTAACAACATACATAGCGATTATACCAAAGGTTTCTATATTTACCCTTTTCCTAGATCTTTTTGCCCATATGATGTCGTTTACTGATTCCTGAAGAATCATATTTATAATGAGTAGTCTGTTATCCTTTATAATAGGAGCGGTGCTGGGTTTAACTCAGTCAAGAATAAAAAGATTATTTGCATATAGTACAATAAGCCATGTAGGGTTTATACTACTTGGGCTTTCGACAGATAGCACGGAATCTATACAAGCGAGTATATTTTACATATTCCAATATACCATTTCAAACCTTAACGCATTTCTAATATTATTGTCTATAGGGTTTTTTTTATATCTTTACGTTTACCAAGACAAAGAAAGTCGTTTTGTAACAAAAGACAAGCTGGTGGATGAGAACAGTTCTCCTATTCAGTTGATAAGTCAAATAAAAGGATATTTTTATATAAATCCTTTTATTTCAATAAGTTTAGCAATTACGCTTTTCTCATTTGTTGGTATACCGCCTATGGCTGGTTTCTTTGCCAAACAAATGGTGCTAAGTGCTGCCTTAGATAAAAATCAGATTTTTTTAGTGGTTATTGCAATATTGACTAGCGTTATAGGAGCAGGTTATTATTTAAACTTGATAAAAAACATGTTTTTTTATAAAAGCGACTATAAGAAAAACCCTTCGCTAGAAAGTGTGACTCTTACCGCCTCTATAGTTAGCTATGGTGAAGCTTTAGTGAACAATAACAAAGGACTAAAACGCGAAGAGCAGGCAAACATAACAAAGGGAACAGTGGTAGAATTTAAGCCTAGCGACATAACTATTAACAGTGCTTTGAGTAGTGCAATTTCTTCTATAACCTTACTGTTATCCTTGTTTATATTTATTCCTGAAGAATGATTTAATATTGTTAGTGTATTAACATTAACCTTATACAAATAATGACAACGCAAACATTCTTCTTTATTTTTATACCTATTTTGGCCATCGTGTTACTTGCAATTAACCTACTGCTCGCTCCCCACAACCCTTATGAGGAGAAAGACAGTGCATTTGAGTGCGGTTTCCATTCGTTTTTAGGACAAAACAGAAGTGAGTTTAGTATCTCATTTTTTATATTTGGATTATTATTTTTACTTTTTGACCTAGAAATACTTCTAGTGTACCCGTACGTTGTAAGTGGATATGTTAACGGAATATTCGGATTAATCATATTATTGGTCTTTTTCCTTATATTAACTCTGGGTTTTGCATTTGAGTTAGGAAAAAACGCATTAACGATAGAGAGTAGACAGTCTAACTATTTATAGGTCAATCATTAAAGAAAAAAGTATTTAAACCTCAAACTAAATAAAAAAAAAACGGCCATAGGTTAATGGTAGACCGTTCGTCTTCCAAACGATGTGTACCGATTCGAGTTCGGTTGGCCGTATATACTCTTAGAAAGTCCATCAAAAGAATAAGCCTAAATACTATGGTTTTTTTTTTGCACAAGGAAAAGCAATAAGAGCTATTAACTTAATTGGTAAAGGACTTTCTTGTCGAGAAAGTAGATATCGGATCGTGGCCGATATAGCTCGTACACCTTAGTTTGAACACTTGGCGTAAGGGTCAATTACAAATTAAACGATTGTTTGCTTTAGTTTTTAATCATCACAGATTTAATAAAACCCTTCACTTTCTTCACACCTTTAGTTAGTTCACACACTTATGGAAAAGTTGCTATAGGTAGGGCGAGATATTTGCTAAATATTGTGTTCTAACACCTGGATGTTCGAATCATCTCTTTTCCGCTCAGATATCTGGTAATAAAGCTAAAAGGCGTAAAGAGCATAGTTTAATTGGCAAAATAGGAAGCTTCAAACTTCAAATTCTCAGTTCAAGTCTGAGTGCTCTTGTGATTAAAGGCCTTCGATCTCTGTTAGATCAAAGAAAACAAGCAAAAAGTGGTTTAAAGAACGAAAGGTTTTTTTTTTTGTGCAGGAGAAAAAGCGTAAAAGGGTTCCTTAACTTAATTGGTAAAGTGTACTTTTGATAAGAGTATGTTCGATGTTCAAGTCATCGAGGAATCATTTGGGTTTAGACTTGACATAGCAATAACCTGTTAAAAACAAAAATTCCCTTGTTGCGTAATCAGAAACCGTCTCTAAGAGAATTGGCCGAGTGGTTTATGGCGGTAAGCTTGAAACTTATTAGGTGTAAAAACCGCATCCGTTCGAATCGGATATTCTCTGTTTGTATACCATTATTAATGGTTTTTTATAATCATGCAAATCATTTTAACACACGGGTTAGTGCCGGGTTGGTTAGGCACCTCATTTGGGTTGAGGACAAGTTATGTTCGAATCATAATAACCCGAATAATATAATTACAAAGCAAGGCCATTTTTTTTTTTTTACTGAGTAAACTATAACGGAAAGGTTAGGTTTGCATTACTATACTAGGTTTTGTGTCTTATAAAAGTATTGATTATCTAGTTATAGTAGAAGGAAATATTTCTAATTTAGAGCGAAAAGAATACTTCTTGCTAGTGGTTAATCATCTTACTGTTATAAGCAAATTTAATAAATTTTATATTCCATAAATACCCAAGCAAAGGTGTTTTAATAAGAATTCGCCACAAGGGCGGTTATAAGAGAGGAAAGTTTGTTCATCTATTTCCATACACAAATGTTGCTTATCTCATTATTGTTAGTGCCTATAACAGGTATAGTTGCAATTTCTGTAATATCTGATAAATCTGAAAGCTTTAAATTCGGAAAAACTATTGCTTTAACTAGTTCTATCGTTAATCTTTTCATTTCTTTGGTTGTGTTTGCCTTGTTCAGCTTTAGTAGCAACCAGTTCCAGTTTGTACAAGAGTATCACAATATTAGCAGCTTTGATTTCTACTTAGGAGTAGACGGTATATCAATATACTTTGTTCTCTTAACCACTATAATAATGCCTATCTCTTTGTTATCAAACTGAAGCTCGATATCGGAAAATGTAAAGTCTTACCTTATCATAATACTGTTGTTAGAAACGTTATTGCTTGGAGTATTCCTCGTATTAGACATTCTTCTATTTTATATATTTTTCGAAAGTATACTTCCGCCTCTGTTTGTGTTAATAGGTATATTTGGATCTAGTAACAGAGTAAGAGCAAGTTTCTATCTGTTCTTATACACATTGCTAGGTTCGTTGTTTCTACTTTTATCCATTTTAACTATGTCTTCTCTAATGGGAACTACAGATTTAGACGCTTTGTATAAAACTAATTTCAATTTCTATACTCAAATAATATTGTTTTCGGGTATATTTATAGCGTTTGCTGTAAAGACTCCAACCATCTTTTTAAACTCCTGGCTTCTAAAAGCGCATGTTGAGTCGCCACTAGGAGGTAGCATTATATTGGCAGGAATAGTGTTAAAATTAAGCTTGTATGGTATATTAAGACTTATTTTACCATTGTTGCCAAAGGCATATATGTTTTTTACTCCTATGGTGTACGTTATAGGTGTAATTACTATAATATATGCAAGTTTCAGCACTTTAAGAACTATAGACATAAAAGAGCTTATCGCTTACAGTTCTGTATCACACGCTGCTGTATATCTTTTAGGGGTATTTAGTAACAGCATACAAGGAATTGAAGGAGGTATCACACTAGGTATAGCACATGGTTTTGTTTCTTCTGGACTATTCATATGTGCTGGTGGTGTACTTTATGACAGATCTTCTACTAGATTGATAACCTTCTACAGAGGAATAGCCCAGTTAATGCCTCTGTTCTCGATATTATTTTTTATCCTTTGTTTGGGGAATGCTGGAACCCCTCTATCTCTTAACTTTATTGGAGAATTTATGAGCTTATACGGAACTTTTGAGAGATTACCTCTACTGGGTGTATTTGCAAGTTCCTCTATTGTTTTCAGTGCAGCTTATACTATTTATATGTTTAACAGAATAGCATTTGCAGGATCATTCTCTAAGTTCTTTAAATTTAACATACCGGATTTAAGTAAAAGAGAGTTTAATATACTAATTGTGTTGGTGGTGTTTACTGTTGCTTTTGGGATATACCCTGCTCCTATACTAGACGGACTACATTACTCGGTTTCATCTTTAATATATTATGGCTAGAAATGGTCAAGAAAAAAAAATATATAAAAAATAAATAACTAAAAGCAAAAAACTTTGGTTACAAGGCATGTTACCGCTTTCTAGCCATAAACGTTAAACTAATAAACACACTAGATCATGTCAATTATAACGTGAGTTTTTTCCCTTTCTTTTTTCATTACTCGCTTTCTTCCATTTTACTAACATAAAATTCATTAAATATTAATAATTAGTTCGAGGCGAAATGATATACTTGATATGTAACGTTAGATTTCATCATTTTTATAAAAATGATGTAAAGTATATAAAGAAACCATTACGAATGTAATAAAGCTATATGTTATAGAACAATTAAGAAAATAATAGAAGGAGTAAACAAGGAATAATATCTATTTTTTTACACGAAACCTTAAATAAATTCTAGGAGAAATTTGGTAGCTAAATGAAGTGAATTGAAATATCTTATTAACTTCAGGAATAAAAATCAAACGAGATTTTAACTAAAAGCTTTTAAAGTAAAATGGGATAAGCAACCTGTTTGAATTTAGGGAAACCTTTCTCTAAAGCTAAATATAACATATAAGCGATAGTGAACTAGTACCGTGAGGGAAATACTTGAAATAGTGGTTTTATAAGCAGCTTGAGTAATAACTAAGTTTAGTTTAAGAGCGTACCTTTTGCATAATGGGTCAGCAAGTTAATGTTAGATGCAAGATGGCTATGATAGGCTGTCCTAGGTAAAGCAATTATTAAGTAATGACTTAGTATCTAGCATTAGACCCGAAGCCTAGTGATCTTACCATGGTCAGGGTTATAAAAGCTCGAACGGGTTATCGTTGTAAAGATATCCGAAGAACTGTGGTAAGTAAGTGAAAGACAAATCTGACTAGGATAGCTGGTTTTCTGCGAAACCTATATAAGTAGGCGGTTTAAATCATATCATTGCAGGTATAGAATTGTGATCTCAGGCAATTAGACTTAGGTCAATTTGCATATATTGGGGGATCGTGAAGATTTTATCAGTGAGGATTTGCTCTCAAAAGGGCAATGATAAATATTAAGCTATCAGACATAGTACGATAAGGTTGTATGTCCAAAGGGAAACAGCCCTGAACAAGAGTTAAAGGTTCCAAAATTATTGTTAAGTGAAAGATAAGGAAGTATTTTTCAAATACAACCAGGAAATAGGCTTAGAAGCGGCCATTTTTTTAAGACCTCGTAACAGAGCACTGGTTTAACTCATGGGGGAAACCCTGTGATAAGTTAAAAGCATCAAAGATTCAACGGATCTAAACAATATACCTAAACCTTGTCTGTAGACATCTTTGTCTACAGGGTAGCAGAACGTTGGATAATTCTCAGGATTTGACTTTTTTTATAAGTTAGATAACTTCAATCTTGCAGTTGACTATTTAATTAGTTAGTTTGAAAGGAATTTAACAGAACATAAATAAGACATTTGTTTATTTTACGTTAAGCTCTTTGATTTACTTGAAAAATTTTTTTTTTCAGGTATGCAAAGGTTTTGAGTGGAGTAATTCCAAGTGATAATGCTGACATGAGTAACGATAAAGGGATATCCCCTCGCCTTAAGCTTATGGTATTTAAATAACCGACGGCCCCTAAGTTGATTGTTCTAAGGAACATAACGATGGGAAAATTGTAAACGTAATGGCAAATACGACGGGTAAAAACCTGGCATCTGATCTATATAAGTGAAGTAGTGAAAGACAGCCGCTAGGTTCTGGAAAAACCCAAATGCAAGCCTTTAATTCTCTTCTGCTAAGAAACTAACATAGATGAGGCAGGCAATGGCAACCACTGCGCCATAGAGAGATTTAAGCATGTGTTTAATTAAACACATGAACAATACCGTACCTAAATACTACCACAAGTAAGCAAGTAGAGTATACAAAGGCGTTTGAGATAACAATCATCAAGGAACTCGGCAAAATGACTCCGTAACTTCGGGATATGGTGTGCCATTATCATCGCTAGGATGTATAAGAGGAAACAAAAAATGGTGTTGTACGACTGTTTAATTAAAACAAAGCACTTTGCATAAGATGAAAATCAAAGTATTGAGTGTGATTTCTGCCCGATGTCAGCTGGTTAACGGATGTTTTTCATTTTAAAAAGGATGAGATTTTGAAGGAAACCCTGATCAATGGCGGCCTTAACTCTGAGGGTCCTAAGGTAGCGGAATACCTTGGCCGTTAAATGCGGTCTTGCATGAATGATTTAACGATACAACAGCTGTCTCGATGATTGTCTCAGTGAAATTGGAATAACTGTGCAGATACAGTTTACTTCTAGTTAGACGAGAAGACCCTATGCAGCTTTACTATTACTAGTTATTGTACATGACAAAACACGTTGTAGTGTATAAGGTAGTTGGTTAAACACAATTGAAACACCTTTACTTAGTTTGTCATGTATCGTGTTATCAATGAATAATATTTCCCTTCTGGAATTAACTCATATGAGGTTTGTAAATAGTAAAAAGTATGGTAGAAATTGACCTGAAAGGCCATAAGCTAATAAGATGAAGCCAACTAGAGGTTTCTACTCTAAATTGAAAATAAAGATACTAATAGCTTATCCTCGATTCGGTTACATCTAGATGTAACTGCAACTAAAGAACAATAAAATGTTGTTTATTTTAGTAAGGAGACATTTGCTAGTGGATAGTTTATGCGGGGCACAGATCCCATAAAAAGTACCTGGGTGTATCCAAAATTAATTCTGTATATTTGGCGGTTAGTTTGCTAACCACCAGTTCACCCTATCGTAAAATTAAAAACATCGAATAGGGTTTACTCTAATTAATTTGTAATAATTATTTTAATGTTTTTATCCAATTATTTTTCTATTAGGTTAGATTTATTTTAAATATTTAAGTAAGATTTTAACTATATGGAAAATAGAAGTGTGCATAACAGTGACTTTGATTGCTCATAGAGATGTTTTCATGATAGCACTGTTTCCTTTTGTATTATTAATTTGTTTAATTGAAAAAATTAATAAAACGATATTTTAATCACTTTCCAAGTTTAATGGCTTAATCTTGCTTTACTGTTTGACTTACACGTCTATCAGTCGCGTAAGCGGGGCATACGATCACAAGACGCATAAAGGAAAGGTCTTGGATTTTTGAAAAAGCTACGCTAGGGATAACAGGCTAATTGCGCCAGAGAGTACAAATTGAGTGCGCAGTTTGGCACCTCGATGTCGGCTTAGCTCATCCACATGAATGCAGGAGTCATGAAGGGTTCGACTGTTCGTCGATTAAAGAGCTACACGAGCTGGGTTAAATACGTCGTGAGACAGTATGGTTTCTATCTTCTAGAAGGAATTAGAGTAAAATGAAAATAGCCCCTTCGTACGAAAGGAGTTGGGTATATCAACCCCTGGTTTATCTGTTGTTTTATTTGTCTAGCTGCATCAGGCGATAAATCCGATGTAAAGCAATAATGGGCACTGCAGTAAAGCTATGTTGGTTAGAGATAAGTGCTGAATGCATATAGGCACGAAGTTTATTTCTGGATACTCTTAAATATACGTAGCATAACACTACGAATTCAATTTTCCTTAACTAAGGCTATGAATTGTATAGGCTTTGGCTCAAAGAATTTTAATGTTTTCAGGCACAAAGCACTAATTTTATTAATAACTAAATGCAACACTTATCATATATCATTGCTTCAATCGTTTCATCGCAATAAATCAAACAAAAAACGTAAATAGTGAAAGGAACAACTTAAAACTCTATATTCTCGAATATAAAACATGGTACAAGCAGCAAAAATTATTGGAACAGGATTAGCCACTACAGGTCTTATAGGTGCAGGAGTAGGTATAGGAGTTGTGTTCGGAGCTCTAATATTAGGTGTAGCGAGAAACCCTTCTTTAAGAGGACAATTATTCTCTTACGCTATATTAGGATTCGCTTTCTCTGAAGCCACAGGTTTATTCGCCTTAATGATGGCTTTCCTTTTATTATACGTTGCGTAATTCCTATTTGTTTACTAAGTAAATAATAAAAAAACTAATGATAAGACAAGGGTTAAAAAAAGTTAATCACTCCCCTAACTGAATGAAAATGATAGAGGTTTAAACCCGTGTTTAGTTGAAAAGAAACAAATTTTAATCCACAGGTATCGAGACATCAACATATCAACTTTTACCTCTAGGCTGGTTTGGTACTACTGTAGGTTTCCAGCTATGATTTGCAGTCTTTGTTTGTAACGAACCCTGCAAACCGACAACGAACCAAGTCTTGTGCAAACAATACAAATATAATATCGCTATACGACCGGGCCAAGGAAATTTTCTCTATTTATGCTAGCTTATTAAACCCTCCCTCTCCATCTCGCTATAGACCTTGCTTAAAATTTACAACCCTAACATGTTTCTCGTTACCTAATTATACCATACCGTACAACAACAGAAAACTATCCACAATGCTTCGCATGACGTCTGGCTCAACCGGATGGGTCTGAATTAAACTAGCTCGAGGTCTATAAATGTCCCCAATAAGCCTCGAATCGTTTAGGCTATAAGTGTCGAAACCTTACGGGCAGGAGGGATTTGGTGAACAACAGAGTTGAGATAACCCTTCTTTTTTTTTATATATTATGATATATATGCAGGATGCTTTTTGTTATTATATCTTAATTAAAAAAAATTTCCTGCTCCATTTCTTATTATTAACGATTACCTTATTAACTGAGTTTGATGATGGCTCTGATTTAACGCTATCCAAAAGCTTGACACATGCTAATCGTACGTTGGCTTACGGCTCGTAAGTCAAAGTGGTGTAAAGGTGAGTAAAAACCACTAGATCTGCTTTAAAGTGAAGGAAAGATCCTTCATAGAATGAGAAAACATATTACTTGTAATTTTGCAAGAGGTTTTTACATGAAAGAATAATAAATTATTTGCTTTAAAATGTTGATAGTAAAATCAAGTAAGTAGTAGTTGAGGTAATGGCTTAACTAGCTTTGACTTGTAGTCATAACTGAGAGGTTGATTGACCACATTGGGTCTGAAAAAACCCCAATATGTACAGTACAGCAGTGGGGAATATTGGTCAATGGCCTAAAGGCCGAACCAGCTATTTGGAGGAATGTAACCGTTTTAATAACGTGCATAGCAATAAGCTATGTGTCAACTTTGTTGAATAAAGTTCTGAATAGATCGCTGATAATGACAAACTTCTATTCATATTTCTTGACCAATGCTTGTGCCAGCAGTCGCGGCAACACAAGTAAGATTAGTGTTATTCATCTTTATTAGGTTTAAAGCGTACCTAGACGGCCTTATAACTTCGAGTTATTTAGCTAGAGTTCTATGTGAGAGGCAAATAATAGGACTGCTGGTGGAGAGATAAAATTCTTTTATACTGGCATTATATCTCACGGCGAAGGCAACCCTCTATGTAAGAACTGACGTTAAGGGACGAAGGCTTGGGGAGCAAACAGGATTAGATACCCTAGTAGTCCAGGCAGAAAATTATGAATGTTATATGTTTGTTCGTTTGTTTGAAGAGGAGAGATAGGTCGGGCGGTGGCCAACGCCCATAAGTCCTTTCTGAATCTTAGAGCGTATACACAGATGTATAAATTAAAGTGTAAGCATTCCACCTCAAGAGTAGTGTGGCAACACAGGAACTGAAATCATTAGACCGTTTCTGAAACCAGTAGTGAAGTATGTTATTTAATTCGATAATCCTCGAAAAACCTTACCACAATTTGAATAGTTTACAAAGATATTTAAGCATCAAATACAACAATGTAAACTACAGGCGTTGCACGGCTGTCTAAAGCTAATGTCGTGAGATTTTGGTTAGATCCATTAAATTAGCGTAATCCTTTGCTTTATTTACTTAACAATGAAGAGCTACCCTGGTTTATCAGGGTAATAATGAGGAGGAAGACAAGTCATCATGACCTTTATATTATGGGCTATAGACGTGCCACATATGTTTGCACAAACAGAGCGTAAAATGCGAATTTTAAGTAACCTGTAAAACAAAATAAAACATGGATCGTAGTCTGAAACTCGACTGCATGAATAAGGAATTACTAGTAATCGTGAATCACTACATCACGGTGGATTTAATCTCAGATAGGTACTAACCACTCGTCAGGCGCCGAAAGGAGTATGTGCAATAAGTTTGGTTTGTGGATGATTTTACATATAAACAATCAGGTTATTACGATCTCGCCGCAACTTCTAATTAGGTTCTTCTAGAGCCTGACTGGGAGATTGCAAATAAGGAAAGAGAGAAAACATTTAAAACTTTGACCATTAAATCTTCGTATGTATGACTCTGATTGGTGTTAAGTCGAAATATGGTTCGTGTAGTAGAAATTGCACGGGTTTAATAAACATTAACAATCCCCCCCCCCCTCATAAAAAAAAAAAACTTTTTTTTTTTACATCTTGCACAGTATTGTAAACAAATATTTAACTTTTCACCTGGTTTATCCTAGTAAATTTGTTAATCTAAAGCCTTTATAGCTCAACGGTAGAGCGAAATACTGTTAATATTTTGATATATGTTCAATTCATATTAAGGGCTAGAATTCTCGCGTGACCCTTGATTTATGCTTATGCTTAGTTCTATGGTGTTATCTTCTATAAATTATTTTAGATTTCTGATTACGTATGAAGACACGAGATAAAGGACATTCAGCCTGGTTAGCATAAAAGTAATGCGACCGTTTTGTAATCGGTGGAAGCAAGCGCAATACTTGCACTGGGCTTAAAAACACGGTAATATGCGGATTAATGTAATAGTAACATAATAGGCTCATGACCTGTAAATAAAGGTGCAAATCCTTTGTCCGCACAGAGTACCTTTTAAATAAAATAAAGGTTATAGCTTAATTGGTAAAGCCAACTGCTCATGATAGTTTAGATGAGTGTTCGAATCACTCTGGCCTTATTCGAGGAACTTAATTAAAAACCTTAGGAAACTAATTTAAAAATTTTTAGTATAAAAGATAAGAAACGTCCGAGTGCTGGAATTGGTAGACAGGGCGAACTTAAGCTTCGCTGGTTTATTATCGTAAACGTTCAAGTCGTTTCTCGGATAATCCCTATTTTATTTAGCCGTACATAGTAATGTTGTGTAGAAGGTTAGACCCACTAGTCAAGTGGTCAAGACATGGCGCTTTCACCGTCATATCCTGGGTTCAAACCCCAGGTGGGTTATAAACTACCATTTATCTTAGTCAGCCTTTGTCCTTCCCTCTCCAAAGTTAGACTAACGAGACGAAGGTAACGATCTAGAAAAAAAAAGTCACCAGGGGGTATAGTTTAATTGGTAAAACTGCGATTTTGCATATCGTTATTTTAGGATCGAGCCCTAATACCTCCATATATTCCGCACTAGAAACACTTATTAAGCCTGAAAAGCTCAATTGGTTGAGCGGAGCTCTGAAGATGCTTAGGTTGTAAGTTCGAGTCTTACTTCAGGCATACGTAAGAAAAGCGTTTATAAATCACTCTCCATTTATCTTATATTGCGTTATACAGAATTTTAAGTTTTTAAAGGGCTCTTTTGTTTTATCCTTGTTGGATTAGTTAACCAGATTAACTAGAGAACCTCTAAACACTCATTTTTATCACTAGGGGTAAATAACAACATTAAGAAAAAAAAAAATAGGTATGCTGGAATTCGCAGACAGGTTCCGTTTAGGCCGGAATGGTTAAATAGCCGTGCAAGTTCAAGTCTTGTTACCTATAATGATTTAGTTCAGACGAAAAGACCAACAATCGTCTAAACCGTTAGTAGTATGATTTCTCATTTATGTGTCATCTATTTCATGCTATTATCGCTCGATTTTGCAGTGCTAGTATAAATACTTTTGTGGCTCACAGTTGCAGTGTAAGTCTTAACCAAGTCACAGATAACTAGGTAGTTTGATAACTCGAATGCTTTCCTATAAGAGGCCTAATTCAATATGTTGTAGACTAATCGGTAAGTCATAAATTTTTGGTATTTACTATTGAGTGTTCGAATCACTCCAACATAATTATCTAAAAGGTGGATATAGTTCAATAGGTAGAACAACTGTATGTGGAACAGTAAGTTTCCTGTTCAAGTCAGGATATACACCCTATATTATCAAGCTCGTTATCTTGTTTGAATCTCGACCAAACTTGTGGACTATCGAGATAGCAAATAAGTTTTTTTTGATAAAGAAAAATTGATCAAGAGTCTATAAGGCGACAACCATAGTATTAAAATTATGATAAAAGGTTAAAACACTAGTGTGCTAGATACAGTTTAAGTCCGGGTAGTTCAATTGGATAGAACATTAATTTCATGCATTAAAGATGAGAATTCGATTTTCTCCCCTGACTAGTCTATGAGAACCGAGATATTAGCAAAGGCTAAATAAAAAGAGACAATTTTCTTATAAGATTGTTTTCTAAACCTGCACCTTAGACGACTTTTAGTAGATACTAGAGCAGAAAAGAGGAATTAGCTCAATTGGTTGAGCAACCGTTTTACACACGGAAGGTTAGATGTTCAAGTCATCTATTCCTTACATCTAGTTAAATTTGGTTTTCTTGTCAGTTGGTTAATAACATAATTTTTAGCGTTGCAGGCCAGTACCACTACAGGTCTGGCTAACCGTTAACATTATTAGCAGGCGTAGTTAGAACAAAGAAAACTATTACAGGAAGGTTCCATTTGTTGGTATGATGGGTTGAGCTGTAAACTCAATAGCTAAGGCTATCGAAGGTTCGATTCCTTTTCTTCCTAAACAATAGTATAACTAATAAATAAAGAGGCAAAGCGGTATAATGGCGTTTGGGAGCAAATATGATTTATTATAACTTTCAGTATTACAGACTAACCTACTATTAATATGGCGCGTTATCTCAATGGTTAGAGTGTTGTGCTACGAACACAAAGGTTATAAGTTCGAGTCTTATACGCGTCTGTGAATGACTAAAAAAAAAGGATCATTTCTTGGCTGCTGTGCGCTTGTATATAAAAAAGAGACATGTTTGTAAAAGGTTTACACTTTGATTGCAGATCAGATGTTTGGGGTTCAATTCCTCCTTGTCTCTAGCCTACTTTACTCCTACTAGCTCAATGGTAGAGCTGGATACTTCTAATATCCTGATCCAGGTTCGAGTCTTGGGTAGGAATTATGGCATAAAAGAGTTTATGCGAGTCTTTTGCTACTATTAACCATAAAGGTTTCTGCACATATATTCTAATATATGCTTATATATTATAATATATAAAAATAATCAAAATTAAGGTTTAATTGAATTAAACTCGCCATTCTACAATACATAAAATAACACGTAATGTTATACAAGAGAGGTTTAAAGTTGTTAGCAACCTTAAAATAGCCAGTTAATCGTTTTCTTATAAGAATACCTAAGCTTTCTCCAAAATGATTTGTTTTGAAACTGCGATCTTGTAAACATTCTTATAAATATATATGCAATATGCCTAGCTCTATTTTTAATTTAAACCCTTCATCCTTCAACATCTCAATCTGGTGAGAAAGATGATTCCTATCAAGCAATGCAAAAGACATAGGGACATTATATCTAATATTTGCTTTATTTTCAGGACTGTTAGGAACCGCTTTTTCTGTGCTTATCAGATTAGAGCTATCTGGTCCGGGTGTTCAATATATTGCAGATAACCAATTATATAACAGCATAATAACAGCACACGCAATTATAATGATTTTTTTTATGATAATGCCTGCGATGATAGGAGGATTTGGTAATTTCTTATTACCATTGCTCGTAGGAGGGCCTGACATGGCTTTCCCAAGACTAAACAATATTAGTTTCTGATTACTTCCTCCAAGTTTAATTTTATTTATTTTCGCAAACACTATCGAAAATGGAGCAGGTACAGGATGAACTTTATATCCTCCACTATCAGGTATACAAAGTCACAGTGGACCTAGTGTGGATCTTGCGATTTTTGCTCTGCACCTTTCAGGTATAAGTAGCTTGTTAGGAGCAATGAACTTTATTACAACAATCTTAAATATGAGAAGTCCTGGTATAAGATTGCACAAATTAGCCTTGTTCGGTTGAGCAGTGGTAGTTACTGCAGTATTATTACTCTTGTCTCTACCTGTTCTAGCCGGAGGAATAACTATGATACTTACCGACAGAAATTTTAATACTTCTTTCTTTGAAGTTGCAGGAGGAGGAGACCCAATACTCTACCAACACCTGTTCTGATTCTTTGGACATCCAGAGGTTTATATACTTATTATTCCAGGTTTCGGTGTTATTAGTACAACCATTTCTGCTAGCTCTAACAAAACTATATTCGGATACTTAGGTATGGTTTACGCAATGATGTCTATAGGAGTACTAGGATTTGTAGTGTGAAGTCACCACATGTACAGTGTAGGGTTAGACGTAGACACACGTGCTTACTTCACTGCAGCCACTTTAATAATAGCTGTGCCCACTGGAATTAAAATATTTAGCTGATTAGCTACCTGTTATGGAGGGTCGATACAACTTACTCCATCAATGCTGTTTGCGTTAGGATTTGTGTTCATGTTTACAGTCGGAGGTTTGAGTGGAGTAATATTGGCGAACGCTTCGTTAGATATAGCATTCCATGACACTTATTACGTAGTTGCACATTTCCATTACGTTTTAAGTATGGGTGCTGTGTTTGCACTGTTTAGTGCATGATATTTCTGAATACCAAAAATGCTAGGACTAGATTATAACGAATTTTTAGGAAAAGTACACTTCTGAACTCTATTTATAGGAGTTAACCTTACTTTCTTTCCTCAGCACTTCCTAGGGTTACAAGGTATGCCAAGAAGAATAAGTGACTACCCTGACGCTTTTGCGGGATGAAACCTGATAAGTAGTGTGGGTTCTATAGTTTCAGTTGTTGCTACTGTTGTGTTTTTAGACATTTTATATAAACAGCTTAGACACGGTAAAGCGGTTTCTAGATACCACTGATACAGCCCACAATATTTCACTGATCTATTATCAGGTCTACTTAACAGAGCGTATACCGGTCTAGAATGAGCACTTAACAGTCCTCCTAAACCTCATGCTTTCGCTAGTCTTCCTTTACAAAGTACAGTGTTACATGTAAAAAATCTTTTTTAAGTTAGATAATTTCTTACTTACAAAGGCTTTTCTGATGTAGTCCAAATGTAAAAAAAAAAGAGAGCTTAGCTTAACGGTAAAGCATGTGACTTTTAATCATTATTATGCAAGTTCAAATCTTGCAGCTCTTAAATCTATATAATGATATGAGAGGTCAGGGTTCTTGTGCTTATATGCTGGACATGATTTGGATCTAAACGTTGTGTTTCTCATTAGCGTTCATTCGATTACAAGTCACTGTTATTTATGCTTTTTTTAAACACCCTTTCTGAGCGAAAATACGCAATGGTTCGCTGGATAAGGCGTGAACCGCTTAGTAAAAGATTTTTTTTTTTCATATTAAAAAAGAGAGAAAAAAAACATGAATTTATCTTTGATATTATTTCTGATAGGAGTGCTAGGGTTCGTTTTAAATAGAAAAAACATTATATTAATGCTGATCTCAATTGAAATAATGCTATTGTCTATCACCTTTCTCATTTTGATTGCTTCATTTAATTTTGACGATATATTAGGCCAAATATACGCAACATATATAATTTCTATTGCTGGAGCAGAATCTGCAATAGGATTAGGGATACTTGTAGCATTTTATAGATTAAGAGGAAGCATTGCGATAGAATTTAAGTAATGTATTTAACTGTAGTAATATTACCTTTATTAGGTTCAATAGCATCGGGATTTTTTGGAAGAAAGCTGGGTGTAACAGGTTCTCAGCTGATTACTTGTTGTTTATTAGTAATTACTACTATTATCTCCACGATGTTGTTCATCGAAGTCGGTATGAACGGGGTGAATGTGTCTCTACAGCTTTTCAGATGACTTGACTCAGAATCGTTGAACGTGTTGTGAAGTTTCAATTTTGATTCGTTAACGGTATCTATGCTTATCCCAGTACTAATAGTTTCTTCTTTAGTACATATCTATTCCGTGGGCTACATGAGTCACGATCCTCACAACCAAAGGTTTTTTAGCTATTTAAGTTTATTCACGTTTATGATGATTATACTTGTAACTTCAGACAATTATTTAGTTATGTTTGTAGGATGAGAAGGAGTAGGAGTATGTTCTTATTTACTGGTAAGTTTTTGATTCACAAGAATAGCTGCAAATCAAAGTTCTTTATCTGCCTTTCTTACAAATAGAGTAGGAGATTGTTTTCTAACTATAGGAATGTTTGCCATGTTGTGATCTTTTGGTAACCTAGACTATTCTACAATATTTTCTGCAACGCCGTTTGTAAGCAAAAATGTTGTTACTCTTATAGGTATATGCTTGCTTATAGGTGCGATGGCTAAAAGCTCACAAATAGGGCTTCATGTTTGACTGCCTATGGCGATGGAAGGACCTACACCTGTTTCTGCACTTATCCATGCTGCAACTATGGTGACTGCAGGGGTCTATCTCCTGATGCGTAGCTCTCCTTTAATAGAATACAGCGATACTCTTTTACTATTATGTCTATGAATCGGGGCAATAACCACGGTTTTTAGCTCTTTAATAGGTTTATTCCAGCAAGACATAAAGAAAGTAATTGCCTATTCCACGATGAGCCAATTGGGAATGATGGTGATAGCTATAGGATTGTCATCTTACAATCTAGCGTTATTTCACCTGGTAAATCATGCTTTTTATAAAGGACTTTTATTCCTAGGGGCTGGTGCAGTAATACATGCTGTAGCAGATAACCAAGATTTTAGGAAATATGGAGGGCTAAGAGCTTTTTTACCTTTAACTTATTCCGTTATGCTGATCGCTTCATTAAGTCTCGTGGCATTTCCTTTTATGACAGGATTTTATTCTAAGGATTTCATATTGGAATCTGCATATGGGCAATTTTATTTTTCTAGTATAGTTGTCTACTCAATATCCACCGTAGGTGCAATGTTCACTACTCTGTACTCAGTTAAAGTACTTTATATGACCTTTTTAACTAACCCTAACGGGCCTTTTAAAAGTTACGAAAATGCGCACGAAAGTGATATGTTTATGAGCGTACCTCTTATAGTGCTAGCGATATTCTCAATTTTCTTTGGTTATATTACAAAAGATATATTCATAGGATTGGGATCAAACTTTTTCGCGGATAACAGTTTGTTCATTCATCCTTCTCATGAGATAATGTTAGATACTGAATTTGCTGTATCTACCTTGTTCAAGATTCTTCCTCTGGTGTTAACGTTATCTTTGAGCGTAGTATCGGTAATACTTTTGGAGTTTGTCCCTGTAAGCCTAATTAAATTTAATTTATCTAGCGTGGGGTATAATATATACGGGCTATTGAACCAACGCTTTCTCATTGAGCTCTTTTACAATAAATACGTAACGGATTTCATCCTTAAACTAGGAGGGCAAACCACGAAAGTCATAGACAAAGGTTCTATCGAACTGGTTGGGCCGTATGGTTTAGAAAAAGGACTAGTGAGTTTAAGCGGTAGCATGGCGAGATTGGATACGGGGGTGATTACCTCATACGCATTGTATATATTAGTAGGGCTGATGTTCTACATACTGATGCTATATTCCTATACGATCGACAACAATGTTGTTGTAATAGCAATGTTTGCATTATTGACAATTATAAAAAAAAACCACGCAGTAATTTAAAAATGACTTATATTAACAACTGTTATAAAGGGTCTCCATTCCTGTTTATACCGTTTGATACCCTTTTCTATTGTTTATTTATTTGCTTACATAAGCTAATGTAGGCAGTCTTGTACAATTCTTAGCCGTAATGCAAACATCTCCTACACACTCGCAAGCTCCACAGAAGCACCGTTTGCGCCTCTAACCGTTGTTATCAGTACTTTATGTAAACATGTCTGCTAAACCGCAAAGTACACTAAAAGGCTATAAGGGAAAGACAAACTAACCCAACAAATCATCTAACGGTGAAACGGTAAACGCGATACCTCCAAAATTTAATCTTTGTTTGATCTGCCTCGTGTGGTTTTTTTTATCACTAGGCGATTCTAGGGTTATGCGATTGGGATCTCACTGGTTGCTTTAGCGTGAGGTTTATGATCCTCAGTAGTACACGGACAAAAACAAGAACAATCACACTACATCTACAAAATGTCAGTACAATATTCCAGATTCCATACCAAGATGGTGATTCTCAGTCAAATGATATGCTAATAAGCGTCAAAAACCTACAGCTAAGAAAATAGTTCCTATTATAACATGCAGTCCATGGAAACCGGTTCCAAAGTAAAAGCATGATCCAAATGCTCCGTCTGTTAATGTAAACGAAGAAACTGAGTATTCTACTCCTTGACAAGCAGTAAACACAAAAGCAAGTATTATAGTTAGTATCGCTCCGTATAAGGCACCATTTCTGTTACCTTGTATTAGAGAGTGGTGAGAATACGTGATTGTAACACCAGATCCTAGAAGTATCACAGTATTCAAAAGTGGTAGCTCAAATGCATTAATAGCCTCTACCCCCATAGGCGGTCATTGGGCTCCAAGTTCTACTGTAGGAGACAACGCGCTGTGGAAATATGCTCAAAATATAGCCAAGAAAAAAAGAATTTCTGACACAATAAACAGGGCTACTCCCATGTTTAAACCTCTTTGCACAGCTAGAGTGTGGTTACCAAGATAGGTTCCTTCTGAAATAACGTCTCTAAATCAAAAAAACATGCTTGATAATACCAGTATGAATGCAGAAAGTAGTGAATAGCCTGCATGTTGGAAGCCGTGCATAGTGAGAACTCCTGAAAGAGTTAAAGTAAGCAGACTTATACATGTGAATATTGGCCAAGGGGAAGGAGATACTAAATGAAAAGGATGCCCCTGGAAAACACTTCTATTAAGATTACTCATCGATAGTTATTTTTATTTTATATTCGAGTCTCGATAACTTGAGTGACTTTTAATGTTGGTTAAATAAAGCGCGGTTTTTTTTTTATAGGATACAAATAAGCTAATTCTAGTAATTATGCATAAAACTAAATAAAAGCCTCATAGAAGTTTACTGTTTCAGTTTAACGCTTTAAAACATCTTTTAATTTTCTGTTTAGCACAAAAACTTTAGTTTTTATTTATCTATGTACAAGGCGGTAGACTTTCCTATAATACGCGTTACCATTTAAATTAAGTTTTCATTTGGCGGCAGTATTATTGCAATTAGGTATCCTATGCCTAATGATTTTATCTCCGACATTACTAATGCAGCTCCACCGCATCTTTTATGTAGGAACACGACAATACTACAAACACTTGAGCTTGTATAAATGCTATTCCTAGCTCTAGACCGGAAAATGCTATTATGAAAGCCAGCGGAAATAACCCTAAAAAGAAGAATACAACACCTGAAGTCATAATATTGAAAGTAAACCCGCTAAGAATGTTCAATAACATATGACCTGATAGTATATTTGCAGCTAATCTTAGACCTAGAGATACATTTCTCGCTAAATAGGAGATAAATTCAATAAGTACCAATAAGGGTAACAATCCTAGGGGACAACCCGCAGGAACAAAGAGGGAAAAGAATTTTAAACCGTGTTTTGTTAGACCAAGTATTGTTGCACCTAACACAACTGTAAAACTAAGGGAAAAGGTTAAAACGAAATGGCTAGTTGAAGCAAAACTGTAGGGGACCATACCCATTAAGTTGTTTGCCAGAATGAATACAAACAAGACATATATAAAAGGAAAATACATCTGACCTTCTCTTTGGTTTATTTGTCCCGTAACTATGCTATGAGCAGTAGCATATACTGATTCTTGAGCTGCAGATCAGCCATTAGGTACTAGTTTATTATTATTCGTAGATACGATACTTAATATAAACACAAACAATCCTGCTAACGACAAGTAAAGTCCTATGTTAGTAAGAGATAACGACAAGTTACCTAACACAGGGGCATTTAAGCTTACTAAATCTCTAATTTCGAATTGATCTAGTGGACTAATTATTTGAGCAAATAAATTCATATCTAAAAAGAAACACAGCTACAACTTACTAATTAAGAAAAAAAACCACTAGCTTAGGAGCCACCAGAAAAAACAGAAGAATATGTGGCAGACCCCTAATAAAAATTTACATTATTAAGTAAAAATAAGGTTTTTACTCTTAAAATACAAACAGAGATTAAACAAAAGGAATTAAAGATTTTTTTTTTACATTTGTATAAGGGTGCTCTACAATAGAGTGTTTGCAAACGGCACAGATTAGAAGTGTAGTAATTAGAAAAACAAACAAAAGTGAAATTAGCTACCGTCTGCTTAACCTTTGTAAACTTTCCTTTATTATCGCTGTGACCTTATTTAGTTTTGGACATACATTATTGCTCTTGTAGTCAAGAAAGATATTTTTCTAGCGAAACTGACTCTATTACAATTGGCATAGAGCTGTGTAATATACCACATATTTCTGAGCATTGACCGAAAAATGTTCCTTCTCTGTTTGCAAGTACTGAAAATTGGTTTAATCTTCCTGGATAGGCATCACATTTCACTCCAAGAGAGGGGCAAGCATATGAATGTATTACGTCTCCTGAAGAAACGATTACTCTTGTGTGTGTTATTTCGGGTAATATAACTCTGTTGTCTACTTCAAGCATTCTAAGTTGTCCTTCCTCTAAGTCTGATTCAGGAACCAAATAAGAATCAAACTCTAGTTCCTCGTTGTCATCGCTAAGAAAATCAGGATACTGGTAACTTCAGTATCATTGGTGTCCTTCTGCGAATATAGTTAGGTTCGGGTCGGTTACTTCATCCATAAGATAAAGCAGTTTAAAAGAGGGAAATGCTATAAGAATCAGTATTAACGCTGGGCTTACTGTTCATACCAGTTCTATAAGTGTTCCGTGGTTTATATATTTATTACTAATTTTATTTTTCACGAAGCTTCTTATCAAGGAAACCATTATTCAGCCTACAGCAAATAATATTATGAAAAGGTAAAACATTATGTTGTCGTGTAACTCTGTAAGGGCTTCCATCTGGGGACTCGCAGTGTCCTGGAAATACATTCCTCACGGTCTTGGCGCATCGCAAATAAGAGAAAAACTATTTATTAGTGGAGAGATCATAAGATAAAATAAAAAAAAAATGTCTTAGTTTAGAAGAGAAATTGCTTCCGTATGTATAAATAAAGTATGGTTCAAAGTAGATAGTTAATGGTAACGCGCTAAGGTAAAACCTGAGCAGTGTGCTAGGGCCTGCAATCAACCAGGAACCTACAGAGAAAAGCACAGCTTATGAACGTGAAGCCGAGGGGTTTTGTATAACTAGGCCGACTGAGCAATTCACACCGCTTGCGAATGGTTCTCATGTAGAATGATCTGCTGGAGTGCCTTACAATGAATGGTTGTTTCTTTCATTTATGTTAGAGATAGAAAAAAATTATTTCCTGCTGTAACAACCTTGAATTTGCTTAGTATGCTTGCCATTTGTGATAAAAACGTTCCGCTTTATGTTAAGCAATTCTTTTTTAATTGCTACAAAAGACCCGGTTTGTAAGATTGTTTTCTGCTTACTTATTAATAATTGTTTTTTTTTACAAGGTTGAGCTTTTAAGCTATTGTTTTATTGTAATTAGTATTGAACCTATCATAGCCAATAAAAGTATGAGGGATGTGAGTATTAATCATAGAGGATAATTTGTATATAGGATATTACCGATACTAGTTATGTGAAAAGTTTCTGACAGTCTTAAATCTCAAGACTGAGAGGTCACGAGAAGAGGGTCTGATCCGTAAGCTGCAAAATCAGTTTTAGCACTGCCACTAGTAAGTTCTAAATACTGCTCTCCGTCCCGAGAGAAATTAGTCTGGCTTCTTCTTATTACATCCGAATCCTGCACCATCAATATTGGCATAGCCACAAGTCTAGGAAATAGCTGATTTACACCTACAAATATACCAATAATAATTGCTAGTGGTATACTGTTACTGTTGTCTGTTACCAATTCAGATATCCTTACATTTATAAGCATAAGTATAAACAAAAATAGTATTGACACTGCACCAACATAAACCAATAAATAGGAAAGACCGATAAAATTTATTCCTAACATCATTAAATAACCAGCTATGGTCATAAACAACCCTATGAGAAATAACACAGATACAATAGGATTTTTGCTCGTGATTACCAATATCCCACATAGTACAGATGCTATGGTTATGATATTTAAGAAACCATGGTTCATGTTGTTTGTTATAATTTCGTTTATAATAAAAAGACTCAATAGAAAGAATACATATTTATTTGTATCTAGAACAAATCCTCATATCGGGTAAAAAGGCGTGAAATAGTAAAACTCTCCGAAAAGAGCTAATTTTATTTTACTATATTATATTAAACATCTAAAAGGAAGGAGATTTAATAGTTTTAGAAAGGTTTTTAACTGTGTTGAGACGGCTTGCTGGGTTTAGAGGCAGGTCCACTAAACTGTTTTCAAGCAAACTAATTAAAGGAACAATTATTAAGAAATGTGAAAAGTACAATACTGTGCTTATTTGTCCAAACTCTATGAAAGGAGATTCAACGTGTTTAGCTCCAAGCTGCATTAATATCAAGAAGTTTGCTAAGAACGCATAGAAAGCTATTTTACTCAAAGGTCTGAATTGTAAACCTCTGCTTCTACTTAGGTCTGTAAATGGCATCACCAGTATTATAAGTATTGCAGAAAACATCGCAATTACACCTAATAACTTGTTAGGTATAGATCTCAATATTGCGTAGTAAGGCAACAAGTATCACTCAGGAACTATTGCAGGAGGAGTTTGCATCGGGTTAGCCATTACGTAATTTTCACTATCACCTAACACATTTGGCATGAAGAATACAAATACTGACAACACTATAATAAATAAGAAAATTGTTATTAGATCTTTAAATATGAAATAGGGTGCAAAAGGTAGTCTGTCGTAGTTAGCTGACACACCTAATGGGTTACCTGATCCTGCACCTGCGTGTAACGCTATAAGATGCATGATTACTAATGCAGCCAACACAAAAGGTAGCACGAAATGCAGTGCAAAAAATCTGTTTAATGTAGCATTGTTAACTGAGAAACCTCCTCAAACGAATTCTACAATATCTTTTCCTACTCAAGGTATGGCACTTAAAAGGTTGGTAATAACTGTCGCACCTCATAAAGACATTTGCCCATAAGGCAAGACGTATCCTAGAAAGGCTGTAGCCATCATTAATACCAGTATTATAGTTCCTATCGCTCATGTAAGTGTTCTTGGAGCTCTATATGATCCGTAGTATAATCCTCTTCCAACGTGTAAGTAAACTAAGAAAAAGAAAGCTGATGCAGTATTTGAGTGCAAGTATCTTATTAGTCACCCATTGTTAACGTCTCTCATTATGTGTTCTACTGAGTTGAACGCTTCTAGTACAGAAGGGTTATAGTGCATTGCTAACGTCACACCTGTTACTATTTGTATTACTAGACAAAAGCCTAATAAGGAACCGAAGTTTCACAGGTAACTTAAGTTTGAAGGTTGAGGAGAATCTACTAAATAATCGTTTACCATGCTAGGTAGGGGGTGGCTTTTTCATAGTCTCATTGCTTATATAAATTAAATTAGAATAGATATTATTTAAAAAAGTCAGTTGGCTTTTGCCAATAAACAACTCATTTTACACAGTCTTGCATGCTTAAAACACTATATTTATTTGTTTGTTTACTTGTGATGGGTATTAACGGTTGTCATACCTATAACCGTTAAAGTGAGACCCGTCTAGTAGCTAATAGTTTACTCTAACAAAATAATATTTAATTTTTTTTCCTAGTTCTTTCGCCTAGGCCATTTTTAGCTAATCTTATCTCGTCTCCTTTAAGGGCCGAGATAACGTTGATAGTGTTTTTTTTTTTTATTAAGTAAACTAATTGGTGGATTATAAAAATCTTTGCCAAAGGTCTTTTGTGTATTTCTCTATAATTGTTATCTAGAACAGAGATATGTTACTAGGTATTATCTCAAAACTATATATGATGCATGGCACTAGTACGATGAATGCTATAACTATTGGTAATAGTATGGTTCAAGAAAAAGACATTAACTGGTCGAAACGTATTCTAGGAAAAGAGGCTCTTACCCATATGAATATAAATATCATTATACAAGACTTGACACCAAGAGTTAGACCATATATCATTCCTTCCACCAAAGGAAAAGAAAGAAAATTAAACATTCCTTTATCTATAGTAAGTCCGGTGTCTGTAGGGTAAAACGAGAAAGTTTCTCCTGCAATATAAGAAATAAAGTTCATAATAGATAACACCGCAGTATAGTCCACTAAATAGCCTCCTAAAAATAGCATGGAATTTAGTATACAAATTAACACTATGCTAGCGTACTCTGCGAGAAAAAAGAACACGAATATTACAGCAGCGTGTTCAGTCATGAAACCACTAACCAGTTCAGACTCCGCTTCAGCCAAGTCGAAAGGAGCTCTATTAGTCTCCGCTACGGATCCTATGAAAAATATAACAAATACAGGAAACAAAGGTAATATAAACCAAACAATCCTCTGAGCTTCAATATTCACTGTTAAATTCAAGCTTCCTGTTAGGAATATAACTAAGAGTATTGCTGAACTTAATATCAGCTCATAACTGATAAGCTGCGCAGTACTTCTTAATGAACCTAAAAAGGCATATTTAGAGTTAGCAGATCAACCCGCAAGTAGTATACCGTAAGTAGCAAGGGAAGATACAGCTAGCATGTAAAGTATTCCTAGATTAAAATCTCAAATAGCTAGCCCAGGTCCGTAAGGAACCACCGCATAACCTAATAGCGAGAAGATTAGAGTTATTATTGGTCCTAAGAAAAAAAGGGTCATGTTTGCCTGGGTAGGTGATATATACTCTTTTATCAATAGCTTGAGAGCATCTGCAAATGCTTGTAAAAGACCATAGTACCCTACAACGTTGGGACCTAGTCTTCTTTGCATGCTAGCCATGGTTTTCCTTTCAGCAACAGTTACAAAAGCCACAGTAAGAAGAACAGGAATACTAACTAGTAACACCTCTATTATGGAAATGAGTGTAGGAGAATATACCATTGACACAATGCGCAAAAATTAAAGCGCGAATTACACCTCTAATCCCTTTTTTTGTTTCTAGAAAGCAAGAAGTCGCGCGTTTAAATTTAATTTTTCTTGTCATCTGGAACGATGAAATAATATATTACTTATCACCCTAGCTGGGCGTTATAGTTAATCATAACAGTATAGGCTGTTGTTGCAGCACTAGACACATGATTCTATCTTTATTAATATTTTTGATTGTTTCTAATGCTGTTAGTCTAAGACGAGACAAATCTATTTTGTTTTCAAGAGTAGTAATGAAAACTTTACTCCTTACCAGCTTTATATCTATAAGCAACTTATATACTAACCCTTTAGAGAAAGGAGTAGGTATTTACGGGGGGTTATTTAACGTGACTACGTTAACCTCAACATTTAACATATTTATCCTTTTAACCAGTGCAGCTATACTAATAGTTACGAGCTTTTATCCTAGAAAGCTTTATATAAAAGAGTTTTCCTCTTCTATTAGTAACTTACTGTGAAAAAAACTCTCATATAATAAAGATGTTCTATCTAACAGATATGGAGAACAATTCCGTATAATAGAGTATCCACTAATAATATCTTTTATATTGTGCGGGGCCCTATTTTTAACTAGCACTGGAGATCTAATCTCCATGTTTTTATCTATAGAATTGCAGAGCTATGGTCTTTACATACTATCTACTTTGTATAGAGACTCAGAATCAGCTACTGCCAGCGGGCTTACTTATTTCTTGTTAGGAGGACTGTCTTCTTGTTTTATCCTATTGGGATCCGCTTTCCTCTACGCAAATTCAGGAACTACTAATATTGATAACATTTACATTATTTATTCTGTGCTTCAAGAGCTTACCTGGTTTCACCCTATGTTTATAGATTTTGGCTTAATTATACTTTTAGTAGGATTTTTATTCAAGGTGAGCGCTGCACCGTTCCATTTTTGATCTCCAGACGTTTATGATGGGGTTCCTACCATAGTAACAACATACATAGCGATTATACCAAAGGTTTCTATATTTACCCTTTTCCTAGATCTTTTTGCCCATATGATGTCGTTTACTGATTCCTGAAGAATCATATTTATAATGAGTAGTCTGTTATCCTTTATAATAGGAGCGGTGCTGGGTTTAACTCAGTCAAGAATAAAAAGATTATTTGCATATAGTACAATAAGCCATGTAGGGTTTATACTACTTGGGCTTTCGACAGATAGCACGGAATCTATACAAGCGAGTATATTTTACATATTCCAATATACCATTTCAAACCTTAACGCATTTCTAATATTATTGTCTATAGGGTTTTTTTTATATCTTTACGTTTACCAAGACAAAGAAAGTCGTTTTGTAACAAAAGACAAGCTGGTGGATGAGAACAGTTCTCCTATTCAGTTGATAAGTCAAATAAAAGGATATTTTTATATAAATCCTTTTATTTCAATAAGTTTAGCAATTACGCTTTTCTCATTTGTTGGTATACCGCCTATGGCTGGTTTCTTTGCCAAACAAATGGTGCTAAGTGCTGCCTTAGATAAAAATCAGATTTTTTTAGTGGTTATTGCAATATTGACTAGCGTTATAGGAGCAGGTTATTATTTAAACTTGATAAAAAACATGTTTTTTTATAAAAGCGACTATAAGAAAAACCCTTCGCTAGAAAGTGTGACTCTTACCGCCTCTATAGTTAGCTATGGTGAAGCTTTAGTGAACAATAACAAAGGACTAAAACGCGAAGAGCAGGCAAACATAACAAAGGGAACAGTGGTAGAATTTAAGCCTAGCGACATAACTATTAACAGTGCTTTGAGTAGTGCAATTTCTTCTATAACCTTACTGTTATCCTTGTTTATATTTATTCCTGAAGAATGATTTAATATTGTTAGTGTATTAACATTAACCTTATACAAATAATGACAACGCAAACATTCTTCTTTATTTTTATACCTATTTTGGCCATCGTGTTACTTGCAATTAACCTACTGCTCGCTCCCCACAACCCTTATGAGGAGAAAGACAGTGCATTTGAGTGCGGTTTCCATTCGTTTTTAGGACAAAACAGAAGTGAGTTTAGTATCTCATTTTTTATATTTGGATTATTATTTTTACTTTTTGACCTAGAAATACTTCTAGTGTACCCGTACGTTGTAAGTGGATATGTTAACGGAATATTCGGATTAATCATATTATTGGTCTTTTTCCTTATATTAACTCTGGGTTTTGCATTTGAGTTAGGAAAAAACGCATTAACGATAGAGAGTAGACAGTCTAACTATTTATAGGTCAATCATTAAAGAAAAAAGTATTTAAACCTCAAACTAAATAAAAAAAAAACGGCCATAGGTTAATGGTAGACCGTTCGTCTTCCAAACGATGTGTACCGATTCGAGTTCGGTTGGCCGTATATACTCTTAGAAAGTCCATCAAAAGAATAAGCCTAAATACTATGGTTTTTTTTTTGCACAAGGAAAAGCAATAAGAGCTATTAACTTAATTGGTAAAGGACTTTCTTGTCGAGAAAGTAGATATCGGATCGTGGCCGATATAGCTCGTACACCTTAGTTTGAACACTTGGCGTAAGGGTCAATTACAAATTAAACGATTGTTTGCTTTAGTTTTTAATCATCACAGATTTAATAAAACCCTTCACTTTCTTCACACCTTTAGTTAGTTCACACACTTATGGAAAAGTTGCTATAGGTAGGGCGAGATATTTGCTAAATATTGTGTTCTAACACCTGGATGTTCGAATCATCTCTTTTCCGCTCAGATATCTGGTAATAAAGCTAAAAGGCGTAAAGAGCATAGTTTAATTGGCAAAATAGGAAGCTTCAAACTTCAAATTCTCAGTTCAAGTCTGAGTGCTCTTGTGATTAAAGGCCTTCGATCTCTGTTAGATCAAAGAAAACAAGCAAAAAGTGGTTTAAAGAACGAAAGGTTTTTTTTTTTGTGCAGGAGAAAAAGCGTAAAAGGGTTCCTTAACTTAATTGGTAAAGTGTACTTTTGATAAGAGTATGTTCGATGTTCAAGTCATCGAGGAATCATTTGGGTTTAGACTTGACATAGCAATAACCTGTTAAAAACAAAAATTCCCTTGTTGCGTAATCAGAAACCGTCTCTAAGAGAATTGGCCGAGTGGTTTATGGCGGTAAGCTTGAAACTTATTAGGTGTAAAAACCGCATCCGTTCGAATCGGATATTCTCTGTTTGTATACCATTATTAATGGTTTTTTATAATCATGCAAATCATTTTAACACACGGGTTAGTGCCGGGTTGGTTAGGCACCTCATTTGGGTTGAGGACAAGTTATGTTCGAATCATAATAACCCGAATAATATAATTACAAAGCAAGGCCATTTTTTTTTTTTTACTGAGTAAACTATAACGGAAAGGTTAGGTTTGCATTACTATACTAGGTTTTGTGTCTTATAAAAGTATTGATTATCTAGTTATAGTAGAAGGAAATATTTCTAATTTAGAGCGAAAAGAATACTTCTTGCTAGTGGTTAATCATCTTACTGTTATAAGCAAATTTAATAAATTTTATATTCCATAAATACCCAAGCAAAGGTGTTTTAATAAGAATTCGCCACAAGGGCGGTTATAAGAGAGGAAAGTTTGTTCATCTATTTCCATACACAAATGTTGCTTATCTCATTATTGTTAGTGCCTATAACAGGTATAGTTGCAATTTCTGTAATATCTGATAAATCTGAAAGCTTTAAATTCGGAAAAACTATTGCTTTAACTAGTTCTATCGTTAATCTTTTCATTTCTTTGGTTGTGTTTGCCTTGTTCAGCTTTAGTAGCAACCAGTTCCAGTTTGTACAAGAGTATCACAATATTAGCAGCTTTGATTTCTACTTAGGAGTAGACGGTATATCAATATACTTTGTTCTCTTAACCACTATAATAATGCCTATCTCTTTGTTATCAAACTGAAGCTCGATATCGGAAAATGTAAAGTCTTACCTTATCATAATACTGTTGTTAGAAACGTTATTGCTTGGAGTATTCCTCGTATTAGACATTCTTCTATTTTATATATTTTTCGAAAGTATACTTCCGCCTCTGTTTGTGTTAATAGGTATATTTGGATCTAGTAACAGAGTAAGAGCAAGTTTCTATCTGTTCTTATACACATTGCTAGGTTCGTTGTTTCTACTTTTATCCATTTTAACTATGTCTTCTCTAATGGGAACTACAGATTTAGACGCTTTGTATAAAACTAATTTCAATTTCTATACTCAAATAATATTGTTTTCGGGTATATTTATAGCGTTTGCTGTAAAGACTCCAACCATCTTTTTAAACTCCTGGCTTCTAAAAGCGCATGTTGAGTCGCCACTAGGAGGTAGCATTATATTGGCAGGAATAGTGTTAAAATTAAGCTTGTATGGTATATTAAGACTTATTTTACCATTGTTGCCAAAGGCATATATGTTTTTTACTCCTATGGTGTACGTTATAGGTGTAATTACTATAATATATGCAAGTTTCAGCACTTTAAGAACTATAGACATAAAAGAGCTTATCGCTTACAGTTCTGTATCACACGCTGCTGTATATCTTTTAGGGGTATTTAGTAACAGCATACAAGGAATTGAAGGAGGTATCACACTAGGTATAGCACATGGTTTTGTTTCTTCTGGACTATTCATATGTGCTGGTGGTGTACTTTATGACAGATCTTCTACTAGATTGATAACCTTCTACAGAGGAATAGCCCAGTTAATGCCTCTGTTCTCGATATTATTTTTTATCCTTTGTTTGGGGAATGCTGGAACCCCTCTATCTCTTAACTTTATTGGAGAATTTATGAGCTTATACGGAACTTTTGAGAGATTACCTCTACTGGGTGTATTTGCAAGTTCCTCTATTGTTTTCAGTGCAGCTTATACTATTTATATGTTTAACAGAATAGCATTTGCAGGATCATTCTCTAAGTTCTTTAAATTTAACATACCGGATTTAAGTAAAAGAGAGTTTAATATACTAATTGTGTTGGTGGTGTTTACTGTTGCTTTTGGGATATACCCTGCTCCTATACTAGACGGACTACATTACTCGGTTTCATCTTTAATATATTATGGCTAGAAATGGTCAAGAAAAAAAAATATATAAAAAATAAATAACTAAAAGCAAAAAACTTTGGTTACAAGGCATGTTACCGCTTTCTAGCCATAAACGTTAAACTAATAAACACACTAGATCATGTCAATTATAACGTGAGTTTTTTCCCTTTCTTTTTTCATTACTCGCTTTCTTCCATTTTACTAACATAAAATTCATTAAATATTAATAATTAGTTCGAGGCGAAATGATATACTTGATATGTAACGTTAGATTTCATCATTTTTATAAAAATGATGTAAAGTATATAAAGAAACCATTACGAATGTAATAAAGCTATATGTTATAGAACAATTAAGAAAATAATAGAAGGAGTAAACAAGGAATAATATCTATTTTTTTACACGAAACCTTAAATAAATTCTAGGAGAAATTTGGTAGCTAAATGAAGTGAATTGAAATATCTTATTAACTTCAGGAATAAAAATCAAACGAGATTTTAACTAAAAGCTTTTAAAGTAAAATGGGATAAGCAACCTGTTTGAATTTAGGGAAACCTTTCTCTAAAGCTAAATATAACATATAAGCGATAGTGAACTAGTACCGTGAGGGAAATACTTGAAATAGTGGTTTTATAAGCAGCTTGAGTAATAACTAAGTTTAGTTTAAGAGCGTACCTTTTGCATAATGGGTCAGCAAGTTAATGTTAGATGCAAGATGGCTATGATAGGCTGTCCTAGGTAAAGCAATTATTAAGTAATGACTTAGTATCTAGCATTAGACCCGAAGCCTAGTGATCTTACCATGGTCAGGGTTATAAAAGCTCGAACGGGTTATCGTTGTAAAGATATCCGAAGAACTGTGGTAAGTAAGTGAAAGACAAATCTGACTAGGATAGCTGGTTTTCTGCGAAACCTATATAAGTAGGCGGTTTAAATCATATCATTGCAGGTATAGAATTGTGATCTCAGGCAATTAGACTTAGGTCAATTTGCATATATTGGGGGATCGTGAAGATTTTATCAGTGAGGATTTGCTCTCAAAAGGGCAATGATAAATATTAAGCTATCAGACATAGTACGATAAGGTTGTATGTCCAAAGGGAAACAGCCCTGAACAAGAGTTAAAGGTTCCAAAATTATTGTTAAGTGAAAGATAAGGAAGTATTTTTCAAATACAACCAGGAAATAGGCTTAGAAGCGGCCATTTTTTTAAGACCTCGTAACAGAGCACTGGTTTAACTCATGGGGGAAACCCTGTGATAAGTTAAAAGCATCAAAGATTCAACGGATCTAAACAATATACCTAAACCTTGTCTGTAGACATCTTTGTCTACAGGGTAGCAGAACGTTGGATAATTCTCAGGATTTGACTTTTTTTATAAGTTAGATAACTTCAATCTTGCAGTTGACTATTTAATTAGTTAGTTTGAAAGGAATTTAACAGAACATAAATAAGACATTTGTTTATTTTACGTTAAGCTCTTTGATTTACTTGAAAAATTTTTTTTTTCAGGTATGCAAAGGTTTTGAGTGGAGTAATTCCAAGTGATAATGCTGACATGAGTAACGATAAAGGGATATCCCCTCGCCTTAAGCTTATGGTATTTAAATAACCGACGGCCCCTAAGTTGATTGTTCTAAGGAACATAACGATGGGAAAATTGTAAACGTAATGGCAAATACGACGGGTAAAAACCTGGCATCTGATCTATATAAGTGAAGTAGTGAAAGACAGCCGCTAGGTTCTGGAAAAACCCAAATGCAAGCCTTTAATTCTCTTCTGCTAAGAAACTAACATAGATGAGGCAGGCAATGGCAACCACTGCGCCATAGAGAGATTTAAGCATGTGTTTAATTAAACACATGAACAATACCGTACCTAAATACTACCACAAGTAAGCAAGTAGAGTATACAAAGGCGTTTGAGATAACAATCATCAAGGAACTCGGCAAAATGACTCCGTAACTTCGGGATATGGTGTGCCATTATCATCGCTAGGATGTATAAGAGGAAACAAAAAATGGTGTTGTACGACTGTTTAATTAAAACAAAGCACTTTGCATAAGATGAAAATCAAAGTATTGAGTGTGATTTCTGCCCGATGTCAGCTGGTTAACGGATGTTTTTCATTTTAAAAAGGATGAGATTTTGAAGGAAACCCTGATCAATGGCGGCCTTAACTCTGAGGGTCCTAAGGTAGCGGAATACCTTGGCCGTTAAATGCGGTCTTGCATGAATGATTTAACGATACAACAGCTGTCTCGATGATTGTCTCAGTGAAATTGGAATAACTGTGCAGATACAGTTTACTTCTAGTTAGACGAGAAGACCCTATGCAGCTTTACTATTACTAGTTATTGTACATGACAAAACACGTTGTAGTGTATAAGGTAGTTGGTTAAACACAATTGAAACACCTTTACTTAGTTTGTCATGTATCGTGTTATCAATGAATAATATTTCCCTTCTGGAATTAACTCATATGAGGTTTGTAAATAGTAAAAAGTATGGTAGAAATTGACCTGAAAGGCCATAAAGATACTAATAGCTTATCCTAGATTATTTTACATCTCTGTGTAAAATCAACTAAAGAACAATAAAATGTTGTTTATTTTAGTAAGGAGACATTTGCTAGTGGATAGTTTATGCGGGGCACAGATCCCATAAAAAGTACCTGGGTGTATCCAAAATTAATTCTGTATATTTGGCGGTTAGTTTGCTAACCACCAGTTCACCCTATCGTAAAATTAAAAACATCGAATAGGGTTTACTCTAATTAATTTGTAATAATTATTTTAATGTTTTTATCCAATTATTTTTCTATTAGGTTAGATTTATTTTAAATATTTAAGTAAGATTTTAACTATATGGAAAATAGAAGTGTGCATAACAGTGACTTTGATTGCTCATAGAGATGTTTTCATGATAGCACTGTTTCCTTTTGTATTATTAATTTGTTTAATTGAAAAAATTAATAAAACGATATTTTAATCACTTTCCAAGTTTAATGGCTTAATCTTGCTTTACTGTTTGACTTACACGTCTATCAGTCGCGTAAGCGGGGCATACGATCACAAGACGCATAAAGGAAAGGTCTTGGATTTTTGAAAAAGCTACGCTAGGGATAACAGGCTAATTGCGCCAGAGAGTACAAATTGAGTGCGCAGTTTGGCACCTCGATGTCGGCTTAGCTCATCCACATGAATGCAGGAGTCATGAAGGGTTCGACTGTTCGTCGATTAAAGAGCTACACGAGCTGGGTTAAATACGTCGTGAGACAGTATGGTTTCTATCTTCTAGAAGGAATTAGAGTAAAATGAAAATAGCCCCTTCGTACGAAAGGAGTTGGGTATATCAACCCCTGGTTTATCTGTTGTTTTATTTGTCTAGCTGCATCAGGCGATAAATCCGATGTAAAGCAATAATGGGCACTGCAGTAAAGCTATGTTGGTTAGAGATAAGTGCTGAATGCATATAGGCACGAAGTTTATTTCTGGATACTCTTAAATATACGTAGCATAACACTACGAATTCAATTTTCCTTAACTAAGGCTATGAATTGTATAGGCTTTGGCTCAAAGAATTTTAATGTTTTCAGGCACAAAGTACTAATTTTATTAATAACTAAATGCAACACTTATCATATATCATTGCTTCAATCGTTTCATCGCAATAAATCAAACAAAAAACGTAAATAGTGAAAGGAACAACTTAAAACTCTATATTCTCGAATATAAAACATGGTACAAGCAGCAAAAATTATTGGAACAGGATTAGCCACTACAGGTCTTATAGGTGCAGGAGTAGGTATAGGAGTTGTGTTCGGAGCTCTAATATTAGGTGTAGCGAGAAACCCTTCTTTAAGAGGACAATT
>CAUJRU010003640.1:0-37777 GCA_963277665.1 Viscum album
ATTTTACAGTTGAAATGTTTTCACCGTTGGGTTACACACTTGGATTGTGTTGTTTATATTTTATATGTGGGTTCTATCTAGTTGCAACCCGATGAGATGAGGGTATTCCATCTCATGCATTATTTCGGCAATGCTAGAATAACATGCCATGCATAGTTTCCATACCGTGTAGGTACATTAGAAAATTGCATGTTGTTGTGATAGTTGTTGTGCTAGAAAAGAATGCTGTTGTAATAGCTGCACTGATAAAATACATGCTATTTTATATGGTAATTTTTGTGTGAGCTGTTCATAGAATGGACGACAAACATTGTTTTTTGGGGAGTATGGGCCCCCATTGACCGGAATTTGGTAGATCATTGACTGTTTATTATTTTATAACATAGATAATATGTCAAAATTTGATTCGTGGGGAGTATGGGCCCCCACGGGTCGGAATTTGACACTTAGGTGTTGTTTTTCAGTTTTTTTCGGTTTCCGGGGAAGTTTCGGAGGCATACTGTCCAGAAAACCAGTATACACGCCATGTAGTATTTTTAAACACGTAGTGTATGGCCTTCTATTCAGGAAGAAAAATGAACGTTTTGAGTACACGACGTGTACTATGAGTACACGCCATGTATTATCTTCCCGTGTCACAAACCGTGTGGGTGGGGACTTGGGGTAGGGAAGTGATTGGGTAAAACACGCCATGTACCAGATATACACGCCGTGTAGTGTTGACCAGGAGTCCGACCGTGTAACTAACAACACAGGTCGGTGAACTCCTTTACAGAACACGCCGTGTATTGTGTCCTAGGGACTCGACTGTGTAACTAACAACATGGGTCGACGACACCGTTCCTTGAACATGCCGTGTACCTTTGAGGACACGCCATGTAGTTTTGTCTGAGGACAGAAAGTGTGGCCTTGGCCATGTGGCTGGGATACGGGGTGGTGTACACGTCGTGCACGGGTGTAACACGCCATGTAGTTTCAAGCCGGGTAGTTGGTCGTGTCACAAGCGACATGGGCAGTTGGAAAATAACACCATACACACCGTGTAGATTATGTACACGCCGTGTAGATTATGTACACGCCGTGTAGTTTTGTTTAATGAGAGCCGTGTGGCTTAGTCGTGTCGAAGGACCAGGATAGGGGAAGGAGAGTCAAGTACACGTCATGTAGTCAGTATACATGCCGTGTAGTCATGTTTTGTAAATTTTGAGCTACATTCTTCCTTTTGTTCCCTTTGTGGTTTCTTCTTTTCAGCCTATATAATTTTGAATCTATGACGTGCTTTTGAACTTGTAGTGTCATGCCGCCTAGACGACCGCACGTTGTTCACCAGGAGAGTGGCAACGACTTTACTTCGGAGATATTAGGCCATGGGCTACCAGTTGATCTTTCGGTACGGCTAGATGCAGCACCAGCTGCTATACCGGACACAGGCACGGAGGCACAGTTCCGTGAAGGCTTATTGTGGTTCATGCATACCTTTCTGGGAGCACCGAAGGTTGCCACATCTATGGCCGAACTGACACGTATCTTCCAGCAGTAGAATCCACCTACATTTCCAAGCGATGGCGGACCATAGGCTGCAGAGTCGTGGCTAGGATCAATGCAAACTATTTTCGTGCATCTTGAGACGCCTCCAGGGCGGAGGGTCAAGCTCGCGACATACATGTTGCGTGATTCCACCAAGAGGTGGTGGGATGTTACCACCCAGTCAGAGAATCACTAGAACATGGATTGGGAAGACTTTCAGGCAGTCTTCAATGAATTTTTATTTCTGGAGATGCTGAGAGAAGATAGAGATCGAGAGTTAATTAATCTACAGCAGGACGATATGTCAGTGATGGACTATTCTTCTCGTTTTACGGAGCATCAGCGCTTTGCACCCGTGCTGGTGGGTGATGAGAAGCTGAGAGCCAGACATTTTGAGGATGGTCGTCGTTATGAAATATGCGCGCTGGTTAATGTTTTCAGGTATCCTACAGTATATACTATTGTAAATTAGGCGCTGATTACATAGAGGAACCTGCGGGAATCTAGTGGTGTGGGCCAGGGTGGTTCAGCGACAATTACTGGTACTATTTCTGTTTGTAAGAGAAAGAGACAGATAGACTTCTCTCAGGGCGACAGTACCAGCCAGACAGTTTCATTAGGTGGGCCGGTCAGGTGCTACCAGTATGGTAGAGAGGGGCACAGGAGGCCACAGTGTCCACGTGATCCAGTGGAGTGTTGAGCTTGTGGAAATATGGGTCATCTGCAACGCTTCTATAGGGTGTATCCACCAATGGCTAGTGAGAGGGGTTCTATGCAGACTCCACGTGCGGGAGCAGGACCAGTGGCTTCTTACCTGTCAGGGAACTGGAATGTGTCAGGGCATACAGGTATAGATTGTGGTCGTGGCTGTGGTAGCTAGACACCAGGATCTTAAATGCAGCAGGGCGGGATAGCTCAGGGTAGCCAGGCTGTGTTGTAGGGCCGTGACACTGGGTAGACATATGCAGTGTAATAGGCCCAGCAGGAGCAGGATCCCGAACCTTCTACAGTCAGAGGTACTATTCTAGTAGCTTCTGTCTTATCTTCAGTACTTTCTGACAAAGGTACTACACATAGTTTCATATCTGTACCCGTTGTGGAGAGCCTTGGGCTCTTTCTTTCTACTTCATCCGATATTATGATGCTAGAAACTCCATTGGGAACTAGAACGGCTGGTGTGCGTCAGTGCAAGGAGTTCCCCCTTGAGGTTGGTGGGTGTCACTTTCCTTGGGACCTCCATGTCCTAGAGATGACAAGCTATGAAATCATTCTCGAGATGCACTGGTTGGTTCCCTTTCGAGCCTTTGTACACTGCTATCGTCGCAGGGTGCGTTTCGCATCACCAGAGGGCGGAGAGTTTTTATACAATGGAGAATGGGATGTTTAGGCAAGTCGAGCTAGACCGGAGCATCATGGGCGAGGTGGAGTCATAGCCCAAATTGCGAGCTTATACCTAGATGACCAGGGGACTTGTCAGACATATTTCCCTCCAGTGGTTGATTGTTTCAGGGATGTCTTCCCCGACGAATTTTTAGGTATAACTTCAGAGCAAGAGGTGGATTTCTCTATCGAGCTCATGCCAGTAGTATCACAGGTGTCCATTCCTTCTTATAGGATGGCTACACCTGAACTACAGGAGCTCAAGAGATAGTTATAGGAGTTGCAGGCGAAGGGTTTCATCTGACCCAGTACTTCTCCGTGGGGATCACCCGTCCTTTTTGCATAAAAGACAAATGGTACCCTTAGACTATGAGTGGATTATCGGAAGCTGAATCAGTTGACGGTTAAGAACCGATATCCCTTACCAAGGATTGATGATCTTTTTGATCAGCTTCATGGATCACGAGTGTTCTAGAAGATTGACCCAAGATCCGGATATCATCAGCGGCGCATGAGACCATCTGATATACCTCTCATGGCATTCAGGAGTAGGTATAGCCTATATGAGTATATGGTTATGTCATTCGGACTCATGAATGCACCAACAGTTTTCATTTCTCTGATGAATCATGTGTTCCATCCGTATGTTGATTCTTTTGTGGTAGAATTCGTGGACGACATCTTAGTGTACTCTCACACTCAACACGACCATGCCACCCATCTTGAGATCGTCTTGAGTACACTGAGAGAGTATCAGCTATATGCTATGCTCTCAAATTTCCACTTTTGGATGGACCAGATTCACTTCCTGGGTCTTATCATCTTAGAGGCAGGTGTTTCAGTAGACCCAGAGAAGGTGAGAGCAGTAGTTTCCTGGGAGCAGCCTAAGAATGTGATTGAGATGCGGAGTTTCTTAGGGTTGGCTAGTTAATATAGGCATTTTATACAGGACTTCTCCCACTTATCAGCGCCGTTGATAGGTCTGACTAAGAAGGGTGTGAAGTTCATATGGTCGGAAGCTTGCGAGACAGCTTTTCAGGACCTGAAGGGAAGGTTTACATCTGCACCAATCCTGATACTCCCAGAGTAGGGGAAGTGCTGCACAGTTTACTGTGATTCATCAGGTATTGGGCTTGGGGCAGTGTTGATGCAGGGATATCAAGTAGTTGCATATGGTTCTTGGAAGTTGAGGACACATGAGAGGAATTACCTGACGCATGTTCTCGAGTTGGCAGAAGTTGTTCATGTGTTGCGCTGTAGGAGACATTATCTTTTGGGGGATTATTTTATGGTTTTCACCAACCACAAAAGCCACAAGTATATCTTCACTCAGCGTGACTTGAATATGAGGCAGAGGGTGTGGGTCGAGTACCTACATTCCTTCAAATTTGAGCTTGCCTATACACCTGGTAAAGGTAATGTTGTAGCTGATGCACTGAGCAGGAAGACTCAGATATGGGCAGTGTAGGAGGCCAATGGTGAGTGGGAGCTCATGGCCTTGTTCTCTAAGATGTATCTGGAGGTGCATGACAGTCGGGAGAAGAATTATCTTTCCTCTTTAGCTGTGACTTCTACCCTCCTGGATAGAGTGAGGATGATATAGCTATCAGATTCAGAAGGCCTAGTTCTACGTGAGTTGGTGGCAAGTGAGGACCCTCCTCCTAGATGGACGATATGAGATGATGTGGTTTTGTGTTTCCAAGAATGAGTATGGGTTCCAGGAGATATACGCGACGAGCTAATGTGGGAGTTTCATGCTTTATCTTGGGCAGTTCATCCTTGGGTTAGCAAGATGTATCGTGACCTGAGACGTCAGTACTGGTGGTCGGGTATGAAGAAAGATGTAGCTGGTTTTGTTACGAGGTGTTCCACCTATCAGCAGGTGAAGGTGGAGCATGAGAGACCAGTTGGGTTGCTACAGTAGTTACCCATTCCAAAGAGGAAATGGGATGATGTCATGATGGATTTCATGACTGGTTTGCCGAGGTCACCTCATGGAAATGATGTATTATGGGTCGTTGTGGACAGACTGACGAAGGTGGCACACTCTTTGCCGATCAAGGAGACCATCGGTGTTGACGAGCTTGGAAGGATGTATATCTGAGAGATCGTACGTCTTCATGGGGTCCCTCATTCTATCATTTTTTATAGGGACACTCACTTTACGTCTCGTATCTGGAAGAGTTTTCAGAGGGCGCTGGGTACACTGGTTCTTCTGAGCACAACATACCACTCTTAGACCGATGGCCAGTCAGAGCATACAATACAGGTACTAGAGGACATGATGCGTGCATGTGTCCTAGAATTTGGAAGCTCTTGGGAGAAGCATATACCCTTAGAATAGTTTTCTTATAAAAATATCTTTCAGGTGACTATTGAGATGGAACCATACGAGGCTTTATATGGTAAGACATGCTGATCACCTTTGTGTTGGTTAGAGGTCGGTGAGGCAGCTTTGCTGGGACCACAGCTCGTACAGGAGACTTCTGAGCAGGTCCAGTTGATATAGAAGTAGATGGCTACCGCACAGTCTTGTTAGATGTCATATGCTGATCACTGCAGACAACCTTTGGAGTTTGTTGTTGGGGATCAGGTTTTTATAGATGTTTCGCCGAGGCTGGGACACAAGCAGATCAGGGGAAAGGGTAAATTTTTAATGCTGTATGTGGGGCCATTTTAGATTCTGGAGAGATTCGGGCTGGTTTCTTATCAGATACAGTTTCTACAGCGGTACCGAGCCATGCACGACATCTTCCATGTATCTCCGTTGCATCGCTATCATTCAGACTCGTCTCACATCTTTCAGCCAGAGGAGGTTGAGCTGGAAGTAGATGCGTCCTTTGAGGAGCATCAGATTCGTATCATTGACAGGAGGATGAAAGTTATCTGAGGCCGGTCAGTTCCTCTCGTACGGGTGTTATGGCAACATGGTCGGGTGCAGGATGAGACCAGAGAGTGGGAGGCCGACATACATGCTCAGTGACTGGAGTTCTTCGCAGCTATATCTTCACCACCCTTGGATGGGAAATTCGGGGACGCATTTCTATAAGGGGGAAGTTTGTAAGAACCTGGTTCTTCTCTTTGAGGTACGGGATTTTTCTTTTCTCTTTTCCTTAAGAGTTTTAATAAAAATATGGAAAATGGGGAAAAATCCTAAATTCTGGAAGTACACGCCGTGTCATTTTTCCACACGCCATGTACTTCTGGACGTGTGTGGGATGAGTACATGGTGCGTGTAGCCTTGCCGGTGACAAAGGATGTAGGAACCGACTACATGCCATGTAGTGGTCTTGTACACGCCGTGTAGTCAGTTGGCAGGCCAAAATAGTAAGGCGGTGGAGCTGCCGCCAACCGGGTGATGGTACATACTGTGTACTCAGTAGTACATGACGTGTACTCACGTCGGCAAGTGAATAGTGTCACGCTGGCAGGACGCTGCTAGGTTAACAGTTAAATGAAGGGAGTACACGCCGTGTACATTGGAAGTACATGCCGTGTACTTTGTTTTTTTCGGCTTAAAATAGACAGTAGCCTCCTCATTTGGCAGAGGAGGCATTTTAGCCATTTTGGAGCCAATGGAGGAGGCCAGACATTTGAAGATCTGCCGGGTGTTCGTCTGGAATCTGATTCCGCTTCAGACGATCACGTAGGAACCGCACGGGTAGGCCCTCTCTTCTCCTTGAATGGTTCGTACCAATTTTTCACCTAAACTAAGTTATTTACATTTGAGTGGGTTTCATTCTTCGTCAGATCTATGCCGTTCTTGGGAGTTTCTGGAGTCGGCGCCCGGGTATGCCGCTCGTTGGCATATAAAGTAGGTGGCTTTGTGTTATGTTTTCCAACTGCTGTGTGTTTTGTGCATTTTTGTGCCACAAACCCATGTTGGGGTGTCGTGTGGATGAGGCCGTTGCTATATTAAACACCTATAATTGATTAGGTATTTAATTATGATATTAAAATGGTGGTTGGGATCCTTTCTTGGATGCGGAACCACCCTGGGGGTGTGCTCCACTGTTTAGCCATTTGGCCGGGATACCCGTGGGTGTGCCTTTAAAGTAGTTATTGTTGAATTTACTTGAGGGGAATTTATTGTTACTGCTTCTTTACCTATTGGGCATGGCCTGGTTACCTGTTACCCTAAGGGAGTTGTTCTGATTAGCCTGTGGGAACTGTACTATATTAGCATGAGGGTGTAACTATGTTAGCCTGAGGGCAACCTTTTATGCCTGAGGGATTGACTTCTTTGCCTGAGGGCGACACATCCTACGCCTGAGGGAAATGTTTGTTACGCCTGATGGAAATACCAGCTGGTTGGATTCTGTATAGCCTGAGGGAATGGTTCACTATATTAGCCTGAGGGAAATATACAGGTTGGCTTGAGGGCTTGGTGCTGCTGAGCACAAAATGATACTAAATTAAATGGATTAAATAAATAATTAAATGGAAATATAACTGGTATGTTAGATACTTTTGAGTATTGCTTATTTTATTGCAATTTACTATTGCACACTGTTGTTGCATGCTTACACACAGTTGGGAACATGCCTTTGGTGGGTGCCTACAGAGTTATATTTCCCACACCCTGTTGGGGTCATGCTTTTTGGCCCCAACAGATTACATTGCTGTAGGTGTGGATAAGGGCTAGAGTCCCTATACAGGTACATGACTGCTGATGAGGAGTAGGAGGGCATGGGACCTAGCCTAGGCTCGCGATGCTGCGGCCAGCTGCTTTACATTGTTTTGTTGTACTCTGCCTTTTGTTGTATTGTATAGATGTATAACATGTTCTGGATGTTTTCTTAGAAATTGAGACATGTAGCATCATTATTTATATATTGTTGGTTGTATCCACTGCTGTTGGTTATTTCAGTTGTGTATGTTATACTGCTTCTGTTGTTCGTTGTATGTTTTACTTTGTATTCCGATGCGCTACACTTTGACAAATGAGAGCATAGTTTCCCCACTATCATACCTGGGCCCTCACTGCTAGTTGACAGCCTCTGGCGTCTGGGGAAATTCACTCGAGGTCACATGGAGAACTGGGTTAGGGGCACCCGTTGAGTGGCACCCAGAACCGTGACATTACACAATACATCATAAGAAGATGTTACACTCTATCTTATTATGATCTCCTCATTGAGATTAAAGTTTGGAACATTAGTGAACAAAAAATCAATCTTTCTACTTGAACTAACCCAAATTTTTTCCATGTATTCAAACATATCAGGTAATTATGATAACTCCAAAATCACCCAAACATCATACATGAATGTTGCCTTCAAAAACTCTAGCTCGCTCTTGATTATGTTGAAATCATTCAGCAGTTCTCATAAATATCTTCCATGTGATAACATTATATTGAATGAACTATGAATCAAGAAAACATTGTTTCATTCTATATGATTCTGATTCATATCTTATAAGGATGATATTAAATCTATTGAGTACTTATTCTCCCAAATTTAAATACCCAAAACATTTTATGCTATGTTTCCCTTAAATACATTATATTCACAACCAATATTCCATAAAGCACTACGTTTATATTAAAATACACTTTTCTACTAAAATTATAGTCATAACCTAGCCATTAATCTTAAATTTTCAACTTCTATTTTGGGAATTTTGAAAAAAAGAAATAGACGGTTGCGATCAGGGTGTTATTTGGAGTATGATAGAAGCATGTTAATTTTCATTTAATAATAACATACCCTTATAAATAGTAATATTACCCTTATTAATGGTAACCTTACTCATGAATGTATAAATAAAATTTAGGGACCTTAAAAATTAAGATGAATATTTAAAGTGTTGGTATTATTCGATTTAATAATTTTTTTAATTAAATATTGAATTTATCATATTTAGAAAATTATTTTATAAAAATGGAGTTATTTTTTAAATTTTTAAAATCAAAAAACGGCATGGGGGGATTTTTTGGATTTTTTGGAAATTTGTTAATTTTTTAGGAATATTAAAATACGATAAATGCTAAATATGTGTTTTATTGCATCATTGGTGACGAAAGGCTGATGTACACCCATGTGGTTATAACTCACATGAAATTATTACTATTTTGGATCACATGAATCAAGACTCTTCATAGACTCGAGAAAAAAAATTAAAATAATGAAAAAAATAATGTAAGCATCTTCCTCCCATCCACTATATAAACCACCCCTCAACCCCTATTCTTCCCACACCTCTCAAGATTCAATATTTTCCTAAATAATATTAAAATATCTCCCTAACATCCTACCCCACTTCCAAGACAAACTGGTATCCCAAAAAAACAAAACGAAAGGTGTTATGGTGATTCTCAAGGAGAAGTACTCCAGAGTTGAATCTCTCTTGCTTTTTCTTTCAAATTATTTTACAAGTTCCATTCTTTTGTTTCACTCTCCTCACCTCCCCAAATCAAAATGATATGATAATTCCATTACTATTCCGGGAATGTAATTTTATTATGATAGTGGAATATTTCATCATCATCTCTCTTTTCTGAAACCTCTTACAATAAAAATAAAAATACTGTCTGACAAGTGTTAATTTATCACATTCTAGGATTATAGGTTTTCAATTTCAATTACTATCTTAAATTCTTGTCATGGTAAATTTTTTATGGTTTAAAATATTAAAAATATTTTCATTTTACGTTATTAAATGTTCTAGAATCCTTACGCAATCATTATATAATATAATAAAACAAAACAAGTTCATTTTTCATAAAACCGCCATGTTAATAAAAACATTTACCAAACAATTTTAAATAATGAGTCATTATAATGTTTTATAAAATAAAATAACTATACTATAATTTATAATATAACTAATAATATATATTAAATATTCGTTATATTTAACAACATTTGAAACAAACTCCCATTAATGAATACAACTAAACTGATCATGGAAACCAAAGAAGAAAATGATTCCAAAACATTAAAATTGATCCTCTTAAACTCATCAAAATGGGAATAAATTAACCTAATAAGTTTATAATAAATATATTCAATGTTTATGAGGTTCCAGAATTATTAATTAATGAATCTAAATTTTATTATTCAGGCCATTAAGATCAATCGGGAACACCTTCAGTTATAAGGTAAGAGATCCTCTCTCTCACTTTTATTCAAGAATTCCACCACTGGCATGTCCTTTCATTTTTAATTCCTAATGATGGTATATGTTTTAATACCTCCAACATACTTACCTCATGATATATAAATTATAGGATACCCCCCTTTACCTTACATTGATACCTCATAACAACACCAGTTACCTTGTTGAATTGTTTGTATGGGGTTTCTCATCTCACTTTTATTTCCATGAGGTTTCCGTTGTTCACCACTTATTTCATGAATGTAATGTGTTTTATAAATTAATTAGATATATATTATCATTATTATCTTTATATTCAAGGTAATATATGATTCATTTGGTGGTTATTAGTTTTTGGTCATATGACTCGGTTGATTACAACGAGGTAAGGGACTTTGTCTCAATTTCCACTTCATTATCATTTTCGTGGTATGGTACACCTAATATTTATTATGTGGTGTATCCAATTCCCATTTGAGAAAATTTTTCATTTTAAATTGCAAATATATTATATATCTCTATTATAGTTTCTTGGATATGATTTATGTCATATGTTTTATACCCTTTTACATAATGTGTGTATTTGGAATGTTGTATTAAATATAGAATTATTAATGAATCCATAATCTCTACTCAATACAGATATTAAGAAGGAATATTTTTCATTTATTAAATCCAAGTATAAATAATGATTTAGACTTTTAGTGATGGGCAGTGCCCACTTTATCCCTTCAATTCATCGAGAGGTCTCAAGAGACAAATCAGTTGTCAACAAACCCATTGAGTTTGTTTCTAAAAATTAGATGGGTTTCTACCCAAAACATAAAATGTTACAATAATATAGTGGTATCATGTGACAGATAAATTATTTCCAATTAATAATAATTATATTTATTCATTTTTATTTATTTCCATCAATGAGGTTTTCACTATGAAAAAAATATATAGATGCAGTTATATTATCATTTTACTAATGTTGTGTTTTTTTCATTTATTAACCATGCCATATTGATAATGCCAATTTGTTTATGATTCAATTATTGTATCATGCATCGATTATTTGTTACCTGTATTGAGAATTTGATCTCACCAATTTTATTTATTTACTTTCAAAAGGTCATGAATATGAAATCATTTATCGAGTTACTGTGGATGTTATTTATTAGTTTTTGTTATGTATTTAATTTTGTTACTTTTATTAATCTAATATAAAGTTTCTTGTCTGTATCTAGTTTCTTCAAGACTACTAATCCAAACATTACTTTAGGATTTCATTCCACTTAATCATTCAAATGTATTGAGTAATCCACCAGCTCCAGGATTTTGGGTTCTGGGTATTATAGTTGGTATCATGGGATGTTTAGAAAAAAACTTGGAAAATAAATTTTTAAAACATAGAATAGGGAACAAACTCCTAATATAGTCTTTGAGGATAAAAATTCAAGAGAATAATTTTATTTTGATAAGGAATATATTATGTCTAAATTTCTTGCAAATACATCTCAATATAGATTGAAACCAGTAGAGGTGGCTCTAGAACAGATCTACCAAGGGGTGAATGCTCCAACAATTAGTTTTAGGCTTGATCCGTGGTATCCTAGTACATGACAATGATCCTTGTTTTACTACTCGTTTGACCCTCCTAGGGGATATTCTTAGGATAATCTACATTTTCTTGATATACGATTATGAAGGATTTGAATGTAAATTTCACAATATAAAATCTATTTTTATGATATTGACTATGAATAGAATATAAATTAATGTTAATTACAATTCTTGGTGAGATTATAGATTATGAATCATAACCAAATCTATTGGTTGCCATTATTTTGAAATGGAGCCAAATAGAGGACTGGTAATCAAAATTCGGGGAACATATAGGGATTTACCTAGTAAGCAAGTTAACACAATCAATGTTGGAGAAGATTAAATCATGTATATATTGGGAAAAAATTTAAATGTTGTAACAAATAACCATGCTACAATTTTTTGGATAGTTTAAGGTGGAAAAGGCCCCATATTTTAGTCAGACTAATAATCCAGTGGTAGTTGTGTAGTGGACCATGTCCCTTGAAAAGAAATTCACGGAATTAATATGCAATGAAAATGGAAGGGATGTGTTGGTAGTATATTATTTCAAGGATGGAGATGATCAATGGCGGTCCTTGATCAAAAATATCAGGGAGGAAGAAGAAATAAATTATATAAAATGGAGGAATTTTAAGTAAATTTTATTCGATAAGTATTTCCCTTGTGAACAGTGACCTGAAATGAATATAAAATTCATTACCTTAATGTAATAGAAAAAAGAAAGTGTTACAAAGTTTGAGGATACCTTCAAAATACTATCCAGGTAAGCCATATATTACATATATGACTTGGAAGATAAGATTGATCATATCTATGAAGGTCTTAATGAAATTATTTGATGGGAACTGGCTTCACAAACATTTCCATCACATGATTAAATTGTATTAAGTGACATAAAAACCGAGAAGGAATTTTCTAGATCAAATGTGTTCAAGGGAAACAATGATAAGAAGTGGTACTTTGATAATGAAGAAAAAGGTGAAGCTACAAAGAAGAACAATGGATTGATTCTAATCCCATTATGTGAGAACTATGGAAAGAATCATCATGCGAAATTCATGAAAGGAATGTGAGTCTACTATATGTTTGGAGAAAAGGGTCATCAAACAAATGAATTCATGTGGAAGAAACAAGTCAATGATACTCAATACTGCAATTGTAGAGATATGGGATAATATGGAAATGAGTGTACTAAACACCAAGGAATCATTCATCAGAAAAGACCATGTGAGTAAGGGATATTTTATGTGATTACAACTCTGAAGGTTGATGTTCCAAATGATGTATTGTAAGGTACTTTTATTGTTTACTCAATCATAGCCAATGCATTATATTTTTTTTGATCTTCACATTCATTTATATATTCTTAGTTTTCTAGGAAAATTATACATGTCCAGTTTGTTTTAATAAAGGAGTTTCCAATCAGAACTCCATGGGGATGTATCCTTTCAACAAAGGTGTGTCGATCATTCCCCCTCATGACACATAAATTTTCTTTAGTTTCTAACCTTATTATCATAACAATGATAGACTTTGATATAATTATCGGTATGTATTGGCTATAAAATTATGGTGCGAAGATATATCACAAGAAGAAGGGAGATACAATTTTTGAAAATGGTGTTGAATACCTTATCTTTATAGAAGAAACCTTTCTAAGTGATTATTATCTAGATCCACCCCCAGTATCACTACTTTATGAAAATCATGGAGCGGAAGAGAACACAATATCATTGGGTGAGGAAATAAATTTTCAAATTGAAGATATACTTATTGTTTGAGAATACATGCTCCATTTCTAGAGGATTTACCTGGACAACCTATGGAGTGAGAAGTTGAGTTCTCAATTGATTTAATTCATGGTACATAACCTATAGAAAATAATTCCTATAGAATGGACATTGGGAATTATTGGAACTAAATAAACAACTAGAGGAATTGAGTAGAAAAATATTTATTCGACCTAATGTTTCTCTATGAGGATCCCATGTACAAATTTTCAAGAAGAAATATGGATTTATGAGGCTATGCATGGATTATATTGAAATTAATGATATTAAAATAAAGAATAAGTATCATCTTCCATAAATTTATGATTTATTTGATCAAATCAATAGAGCATAATATTATTTGAAGATTCACCATCGATATGGATATCATCAGCTGTGTGTGAGAAAGGAATATATTCCAAAGACAACATTTTCAACCTGGTATGGGTATTACATGTTACAGTGATGCATTTTGGACTGACTAATTCACCCTTTATTTTCATGGATTTAATGAGAAGATTGTTCAAGGAATATCTTCATGAATGTTTTGTAGTATTTATTGATGATATCCTAGTATTCATAAAAATCTATGAAGACCATGAAAATTACTTTCATATTATTTTAAAAACACTACGAACAAATTAATTATACTGGATGTTTAGAAAGATTGAATTTCAGCATCAATCAGTTTATTTTCATAGCCATATTGTCTCTAAGTGTGGAATATTATTTGATCCTATTGGGAAAAAGGAAATTCAAGAATGTTCCATTCCAATGAACATAACCGAGGTATGTGGTTTCCTTGTTTTAGCAGGTTAATATCACTGTTTCATTCCAAATTATACCTGAATACCTAACTAGATAACAAAGATCACACGTAAAGTGGTTATGTTTTAATAGATGAATAAATATAAAGAGTTATTTGAGGAATTTAAATGAATATTGTTCAATGCTATAATTTTGAGTCTTTTATATGTAAATGATGGATTTATGATATATAATGATGCATCAAAGAATGATATTTGTTGCATCCTTATGAAAAATGATAATGTTATTGGTTATGAATCAAGTAAGTTGAAAACTCAAGAGAAAAATTATCTAACCCATGATATCAAGTTTCCATCCATAATAGTTTCCCTAAAAATATGAAGATGTCATTTCTATAGTGAAATATGTTAGATATATACCGATCCAAGAGTTTACAATATTGATTTATAGGGAAAGAAATCAACATGGGGAAAAGTAGATAGATTCAGTTACAAAATTATTATGATTGTTCAATACCATACCACACAAGAAAAAAAAACAAGGTGGAAGATTCATTAAAAGGGAATGATCATGGAATTATGACCCAAATGAGGATTGTGAGAGATCTTATATATATGGAACTGCACAAGATGGATATGGGAATTTTTAATGAAGGGGAAAAATATTTCCTCTTTCAAATGATTTCTAAACCATATTTACTAGAGAAGATAAAAAGCTTTGAATATGATGATGATAACATATACAATAAATAAATTTTGTTAAGGATGGGAGATTGGATGTCTTCGTGTATGAGGATGGAGTTCTGAAACATGGGAAGAGGTTATGCATTACATTAGTACCTGAGCTATAAATTGAACTATTAGATGATTCTCATAGGTAAAATATCAGTATAAACCCTATTATAAAAATGATGTATAGATAAATAAAGAAACATTTTTATTAGTATAATATGATGTGAAATATTTTTGACTACGTGTCAAGGTGCCTTGTTTGTCAATAGGTGTAGCCAGAGAGACAAAATCCTAGAGGGGTCATGAAACCTCTACCAATCCCTAAGTGGAAGTGGGATGAAATTATGATGTATTTTGATATAGGACTACCAAGTACACCTAGAGAAAATGTTTCAATATGGATGATTGTTGATCATCTCAAAAAATAATATCATTTTCTTGCCATAAAAGAGAATTTACCACTTGAGTGCCTGGAAATATGTTATATTGATGAAGTTGTAAGACATAATGGTCTACCTATATCATTTGTATCCTATTTAGATCTTGCATTTATTTCAAAACTCTGGAAAAGTCTTAAAAGGGCTTTGGATATAGTGCTTCATTTGAGTATTTCTTATCACCCCCAAACTGATAGAATGTCTAAAAGGACTATTCAAACACTTAAAGACATGTTGAGATCGTTCTCTCTTTAATTTCAAGGTATGTGGGATATAAATCTCATTTAGTGTAATTTTCCTAAAATAAAAGTTTCTATTATATTATCCAAATCGAGTCATATGAAAAATTATATGGTATGATGTGTCAAACTCTAACTTGTTTGGATGATGTTGGGAGACGAAGCTTTTTGGCCCAGAACATATCAGAAAGAGACAACTGCAATGGTTAAGAAAATTCAGGCCTATATTAATACATCCCAACATAGTATAAAATATTATTCTAACAACCAAATAAATGTTTAGTAATTTCAAGCTGATGATCATGTCATTCTAAAAGTATTTGCGTGGTTTGGTGTCTTAAGGATTGTTATGAAAGGGAAACTGAGAACTATGTACATTATACAATTTGAAATTATGGAAGGGATCATAGCTGTAGCATACAATTTAGGAATTCCACCAGTCCCTAAAAAGTTCATAATGTGTTCCTTGTGTCACTGTTAAATAAATACATTCCAATCCCAAAGCATGTACTCACCCATAAAGAAATAGAAAATGAACCTGATTTTTTATACTGTGAAGATACTAATGAGATTATTGACACAAGGGTGCATGTAATGAGAAATTGGAAAACTCATATTTTCATGGTTCTTTGGAGAATCAATAAAATAAAGGAATCAATTTGGAATCCTTAGGAAGTTATGAATATGTTTTTGAGTATTTTTATACATGAAAAATTGAAAGGATGAAATTTCTGAAGGTGGGAATAATATAACACCCCAAATATTTTATGATATGATTCTCTTAAATTAATTCTATTCATTGTACATATTCCATAAAACTCTACTTTTCCCCATAAGAAACACCTTTTGATTTAGGATATAGTTATAACCTATCCACTAAACAAAAATATTCTAATTTTGTGAATTGAATTTTGAAAAATGGTCATACCCGGTTGCGATCTAGGTGATATTTGTAGTTTGATAGAATAAAAATAATATTATGTGAATTGTAAATTACTCTTATGAATATAAACATACCCTTATGAATAGTAACCTACCCTTATTAATAGCTTTACAACACTTATTAATGTTATCCATACTAATACATGTATAAATAAAATTTAGGCACCTGAAAAAAGAAGGTAAAAATTTTAAGTGTTGGTATTTTTTGATTAAATAATGTGTTTAAATAAAAATTAAACTTATCATATTTATAAAGTTATATTTTAATAATGGAGTTCATTTTTGGATTATACACATCTAAAAAATTTTAGGGTGAATTTTTGGGATTTTTCTGAAATTAGTGAATTTTTGATGAATATAAAAATATGATAAATTATGAAAACTGCTAAATACATGTTTAACTACATAATAGGTGACACAAGCCTGATGTAAGCCTACATAGTTAAAAATCACATGAAATTAATACAATTTGGGATCATATGAATCAATAATACTCATATTATTTAGAAAAATTATTATAATTGTGTTTAAAATAATGAAAAATTCTTCCTCTCCTACTCTATAAAAACCACCCCTAACCCCCTCCAACTCCCTCACCAATCAAGATTCATTAAATTCATAACATCTGGTCTAATATCTCCCTAATATCCTGCCCCCACATTCAATCCCTTATGGTCTTAACCAATGGTAAAAAACAAAGGCCGTAAAGATATTTTCAAGGAGGAGTACTCAAGCGGTACGCCTCTCTTCGCTTCCCTTTAAAATTCTTTTACAAGTTCCATTATTTGGTTGATATCTCCTCACCTCAACGCAAAAAAATTATATAATAATCCAATAAACATAAATGGAATGGAATTTTATTATTATAATGGTATATTTCATCATTGTCTCTCTTTTCCCCAACCTATTATAGTAAAAATGAAATTATCGACTGAGATATGTTAATTTATCACATTCAAGGAACACAGGTTTTCATTTTGTATTACTATCTTAATGATTGGACATGGAACCTTTTTAATGGTCTAACCAGATCATAATATATTTATTTTAACTTATTCAATGTTATTTATTACTTTTACACTCATAATATAAAATAATAATACAAAACATGTTCATTAGGTGCAAAACCGCCATGTTAATCCAAGCATTTGACAAAAACATTAAACAAATGAGTCATACTCAAGGAATATAACCCAAAATTATTATAAGATCATATATAATGTCACTAATAATATATATAAACAATTATGTATGATTAACCACATTTCAAATGATCTCATATTAATGAATACATGAAAACAGATCATGGAAACCAACGAAGAAAATCATTCCAAAACAATAAAATTGATCCTCTTAAAACCATAAAAAATAAATTTATGAACCTAATAAGGTTATAATAAATCAATTAAATTCATATGAGGTGATTTAATTATTAATTAATGAATCTAAATTTGATTATTCAGGTAATTAATACTAATTGAGAACACATTCGTGCATAAGGTAAGAGATCCTCTCTCTCACTTTTATTAAAAATTTCCCCTTATGTTGTGTCCTTTTATTTATAATTAATAATGATGGATAATGTTGTAAAACATCACCCATACTTCCATTATGATATATAAATGATAGTATACCCCTTTATATCTCATTGAGCCCTTATAAGAACACCTGTTACCATGCCAATATGTTGGAATGGAATTCTCATCTCACTTTTATTTCTATGAGATTTCCATTGATCGCCACTTATTTATTGAAAGTGGTGTATTTAATAAAGCCATTTGATATATATTATACTTATTCTATTTATATTTATGTTAATATATGATTTATGTGGTGGTTATTTATTTTTGGTCATACGACTTGATTGATTACGACGTGGTAAGGGATTTTGTCTCAATTTACATTTCATTGCCATTTACTTGGTATTGTGCACATATATTTTATATGTGGTGTATCCACTATGCATTTGAGATAATTTTTCAATTGAAATTATAAATTTATTATATATTCATATTATGGTTTCATGGATATGATTATTTTCTTATGCATTATACTGTTTTACATACGGTGTTTATTTCAAATGTTTTTATAACTATAGAAATATTGATGAATCTGTATTAGCTACTTTATACAGATATTTAGAAAGAATATTTTACTAGTATTAAATCTATGTATAATTAATTATTTGGACTTTTATTGATGGGAGGGACCCAATATATCCCCTCTATAAATCTATAGGTCTCATGAAGCAAATCTGTTGGCGAAGAATCCTTCTATATTGTTTTCAAAAATCAGATGGGTTTCTATACATTGGCGTAAACCATTTTGATGGTATATTTGTATAATATTCTAGATACATGATGACCAATTAATTTGAATTCTATTTATTTATATCTAGTAATTTCAATCTATGAGTCTTTCACTTTGACAAAATCTGTGGATGTAGTTTTTTTATCAGTTTAGTAATGGTGTGCCTTTTTCATTTATTCACCATGCAATATTTACTATGCCAATTTGTTTGTGATTTAGTTGTTGATTAATACTTATAATATTTATGAAACTTAATAAAAATTTGAGCACAACAATTTCATTTTATTTCCATTAATAGGTTATGAAGGGAATCTCATTTTTCGAGTTCACGTGGATGCAATTTTTTAGTTTTTGTAATGTATTGTATTTTGATACCTTTCTCATTGAATATGAGTATCATGTATGTATCTAGTTTCATCAAGGCTAATAAACCAATAGTTTATTCAGTATTTTATTCTTATTAATCCTCATAATGTATTATGTAATGCACCAGCTTCATGATGTTGGGGTCGGGGTGTTACACAAATGTTGAAATCCAATTTTTAGAGTAAATAAATTCCTATCTAACTAAGTGACTTCTGATCGAGATTTAACCATTAAATGTTTTCAATTAATTTTTTTTTATTATCATTAATATAAGCTCTAGATATTTTTGAATTAGATAATATATATATATATATATATATATATTACATTAATATAATCCATTAAATTTCTCAATTCGGACATTTCCATATTATAAATAAATCACTCCAAAAAAATAATGACTCCCATTGATATTTGGAAAATATTTTTGAAAAATAATATTAAATGGACTATCGAGAAAACTACTATGACTCGATAGAACCTTTCCTCAAATACAACATATTGAGAATACATTTACCATAACTATCATTCTGAATGATAGTTGGATGATGTAGTTTAGGAGTCAACTTATGGAATCTAATTCTAGCCGGAACTCTCCAGAATTAATGTTATAGAACAATGTAGAGAGTATGTTAACTCGAATCACCATACTAAGCCTAAAACATCATTTCAACCATTTTCACATAAGTAGAAATAAAATTCATGTAATGTAACTAAATTAATGAAACAAAAGAACAATGTTATTTTATATTGTTTGAACTGACAGTCTAACATCCATTTGAGAAATATTTTAACCATTCATTTCTCCAAAGTAAAGATTATAAATTAGATTAATGTAATTTAATAAATAAATTAGTAATCAACACACATTCAACTTATCAAATATAGGTGGATTGAGAACCTCGTTATAGAGAGAAGCATCTGGTCATTTGGTTTCACCGACCAATAAAAATGTACTTGAGTCCATCTGTTTCACTATTCCAAATTTTGATATCTTATATTAATATTCAATGTGAACACTACTCATGGTAAACAAGAAAACCATATAAAATTGAACACCCACATAATATAGAATTATATTATAAGACTTGAAAAATCTAACCACTTGATATAGTGTATATTCATAATAATCCACTATTGACGAATCCTCTTTTTGGAAACATCATTTTAGAACACCAAAGGAAACCATTGTCGATGAAACCACTTCAATAGAATAATTAATTTCCAAAACCACTTCTTACTGTCATCTATTTATGATAAACTGAATTAGGCTTCACCTTCTCAATACTCTAATTCTGAAACATCCATGAAAACAAATAATATAAAACAACCCTCCTTCATTTCTCTTTAATAGTAGTCTATCCAGATTTGTAATGTTGATTTTTTGGATACTTTCACTAATATTTTGTGATCAATTTGCAGAGATAATATTTTTAGACATGATAATTTCAACTCTTGAAAAATAAGTGTGTTTCTTGGTATTTTTGGATACCAAAATTTGTTATTATATTCAGTTTTTTCCAACAGTTATCTATTAAATATATTTTGGAACACTCAACATTAGTTGATCTGTGCGATAATATTTTTCATGAGCATGAATATTAATGTTATACAAATGATAAAAATATATATTTACCAACAAAATAAATCCATTTTTATGGAAAATTAGTCTCTATGACTTATATGTAAGCACTTCTCTTCTCAATTATATTATATTTTCTAACTTGTATTGTTTATAAATAGTTCAGTTTTCTCTCATTCTCAAGACACTTTAGTTTTGGGGTGTTATTTTCAAATTATAATTATTTAAAATTATATTCCAAATTTCTCTTCATCTTATAAATATATCCATAAAGAGTTATATTACTTTTGAGTAGTGAATTTTCTTTCTCTTTCATATTTTTAGCTTTTATATCCACCTGCGCATCCTCAAAATTAATTCACATTGACATTAAGAAACTTTTATAATAAATGGAATACCTCTATAACAATGTATTTTAACACATCATTCTCACAAAACATACATTACAAGTATTAAAAAAGTTCAAAATAACCTTACTTTTATATAGAGATAGTTTCATCATTTTTACTCACCAGTTTTGTAAGGGTGTTACATATGCTAATATTATTGGATAATTCTTCTTACCTAGAAACAGATTCCATTTCATATAATTATTTTCATTTCTATAGTACTTTAATATGATATAATATATATTCCAAAAAAACTTTATGAAATTTTATCAGATACACATTAGCTTCAAAAATAAACTCATAAAGTTATTTATCACTGAAATTTTATTATTCACAACATAAAAAATTATTCATTAGACGAAAAAAATCAAAATATATTTCAAGATAATTAAAAATTTTAATACCTTAAGCTAAAGGTGATACCTATTTCTCTTATGAGTTCTTCTTCATCATCTTATCATATTTCCTTTTCTTATTTGTCAATTTATTAGATGAAACATTATATTCCATGTTAATAAGAATAGAAAATGGTTCTTGCATTTTATTACCTTCATTGAAAAAATTAAATATTCACTTCATCAATATATAATAAAAATACAAGGTATAGTAAAGTTAATACCTAACAAATGTAGCATATCTATGATAAAAATTTAAATTTCCATAATGATTAATGAAAACACGTGAGAGGGGGTGAATTAGGTGTTTTTTTTACCAAATTTTAATTTATCATATAGGTTTTCACTGCATAATACTTGAACCTCTAATACATATCACAGTTTGAATGAATTATTTTAATTCTAATCCATCATGTAAAAATCACAAGGAATGAATGATAAATTGGTAAGTAGTATTTCTACATTGTTTGATCTCAATGTATGAAACCTAGACATTGATGTGATTGTTTCTTTTCCCCAATAAAAAATGTTCCACAATAATCAATCTCAAATTACAGAGGTAATGGACTTCCAATAATAGTTAATGGACGTCCAATAATTTAATGTCACACTGAAGTCAGAACTATTAACAATTATATTCTATTATTCATAGGATCATATTCATTCAATAATTTTGTACTATTTATATACAAGCTTTTATTTCAATCCCTTTTAAATTTAATATCTATCAAATTTATGAATATCAATACATCCTCAAAATAGATATCCTTCTTCAAAGTATAGTACCTTAAAATTTGAGTAGTTTTTAAAGAGAAAACCATAAAATTCAACCCTTATTTCTTAATAACATGATAGATCTTCAAAGAAAACTACACAATGAGATTTCACAATTCAAATGAAATCTTATGATATTGTTGAATCCAATAGATCTTTGTTCTTTGAAGTTATTAACCCTCATATATAATCAACTAAAACACTATCAATATCTATCTTTTTCTTCTTCCTTCTTTCTGATTTGTTCAATTAGATTAATTCAGTTGAATCATGGTCAGAATATTCAATTTTTTCATATTTAATAACTAGATGATGAATATTCTATTGTAAAGGATCAACATCATCATCTTAAAGTCATTAATTTATATTTATTTATTATTGAAACTCCACTACAAGTTGATATAGCTAATATTTTCATAATTATTCATATGTTTTTAAAAAATTTAAGTCCCCCCATGTTATAAATTTTATATTATTTTCATTAAATTTTTATTTTTGGATATTTTTTTGGCTTAATTGTAAAAATGGACTAAATTTTGATATTAAATAATTTTTGAAGGATTTAGTTTTTTAAATATAAAATTTACAATATCACTCTAAAGGAAGTAATTATTTTTTATGTTTACTCAATTTGTGGGATTCGACTATCTTATTTTGATCCCAACCTAATTATGTTATATATGGGACCAAAAATGATATCAATTTGGAAAAATATTATGGTCGACTGTATGGACCCCAATTCTGTAACTAAATCATAAATCGGTCTACACAAATAAAATTTCGGTTAGTCCACTAGTAATTAAATGAGGAATCATAAGCACATTTCACTATAAAATTTCATGGAGTTATGGCATCATTAACGTGTTCATTGAATGATATACATTGAAGATAGATTTATACAATTCCCATCCATAAATATTCATTCTTAGTATAAATTCCATAATATTCAATGGATGTTTTTAATTAATGTGAATTTTTTTGGTAAGATAGAAAATTAAATTTTTAGAATATTATAAGAAAGGAAATTTTGGTGATTCAAGAAAACTGTTGATGATACAAGATAGATCATTACAATATAGATTCTAGAGGGGATGTTTCTACACTTGTTTCTTTTTTGTTCTTTTTATTATTTTTACATTAAATTTATTTTTTCGTTTAATTTTACTTTATTTTATTTTAAATATAATCTAATTTATTCATGTTTTTAATTTCTGTGTCTTCTTAAACCCATCCACATTCTTTAATTATACATATTTTTATCATTCTTATATTATGTTCTTCTATTCTTAGTTTTTAAATTTCATGTGTGTGTTTTTAATTTCCTTTTTTGAGACTCATTATTTTATTTTTTATTCTATTAATTTATTAATCTATTCATTATTATCTTACCACCATGACCTCTTACGATAAAAAATGATGGGCTAACTCGGGGCTTGGCATGTGGGAGGTATGTTGTAATTTAGTTTATTCTACTCTTAAATTATTATGGTTTATTATGTTTCTGATGAGAAGAAGTGATGTGTTGGGTTGTGATAATCATCCACCAAGACACTGAACTCAAAAATCATTTTTATTCTATTTTTAAATCTTTTCCCTCCCTTATATTGGATACAATCTCTTCATATGATGTAGTTCAGTTATTAAGTAGATGAAATGACATATGATGGACCAGGATCCCGGGAGATGTATCTGTAACACCCCAGGTAAATAATGAATATGACATTTTCATATTTATCCATATTTGTGAATAAAATATTAATATGACTTTAAAGGGGATGCTATGCTCGATGCTGTACCAAACACGCAACAACGAGTTTCTTGGGAATCTTACGTTGCACTATAATAATAAAATAATATTATTTCAAATGGTAGTTAACATGTAGCCATTGTATTGGCGGGAATGGATAGAAATAACTAAAATATGATTATATATGTTTTTTAAGGTTTTTACATTTATCCAATAAAAGCTAAAGGCTTAAAATACGGAAAGAATTCAATTTTAGGTGTATATGCCCTAGTTTTCACTAAAGGTTCACTTATCGCCTTTTAATGGAGAACTGTCATTAAATATAGTTTTGATCACCCTTATACATTCTTTTGGAACAAATACAACTCTTATTAAGAATCGGGACATCAAATTTTACTTTGTGTAATTTTTTGGTATTTTTCCGATAAAGTTCATTTTTTAATGAATAGTGTAAAATGTTGCATTTTAATTCAAAACCTCGTTTTAATCTAATTTATTTATATGATTAGATAATATTTTTAATTGGTTTTAAAGTGAAATTATAAAATATTTTTACCATTAAATCCAATAGTGGTCGTTGGAATTAATTTCACTTTGAAATCAGACTTAAACTAGTGTCAATCTTTTGATACTTATTGTTTTATAAAAACACGCTATTTGCGCTGACAGCGGGAATTAATTATTAAATTAATTAATGTTACTAATATTTTTTGAATTTTGTAAAACGGATTTCATTTTTGAATTCGGAATATAAAATATATCTTAGGGTGAAGTTTGTGTATTTTTCTGAAAAACTCCAATTTTTGATGAATAGTGAAACCACTAAGTGGTAATCAAGCAAACTGATTTTTCAGTTAAATGAAAGTTTACCACTAATGTGTATTGAATTTTGAAAATCCGACATACATGGTTGTCATTAGTATGTAAAATGTGGTTCAATGGGATGAAAATAATTTTTTGGTGAATAGTAACTTTTTTTCATTAATCGCGATTAGAGGTAATTAGTGTAGTTTAAGGTAAATATAATGTTTTAATAATATGAAATGAACTTGACACATGTCCTAACATCATTGTATGTATAATGGCCGACCAAGACAAGCCATGGGTCAACTTGGGGACCCCATGGAGCCACTTTGGTTGGGAAATGACATAAATAACTTTTTATTTAATGTAAAAGTAAATATGACACAAACATGATATGTTTTACTAAAACAATTTTTAAGTGGGTTTATACAAGTCATATGTTTTATTATAAATAGTCATTGGAAAGATAAAAATATTTCCTACATCATAGTAATTTTTTTATAATTTTTAGACATTAAATAAATTAAATTAGTTATGACATAATAATGATGCAACGATGACATCATTATTTGACGATTTAAATAAAATGGAAAGATAATGTAAAATCTATGAACTATACATGTCCAGAACTTATTGGATGGATGGATTTCGAAGCCTTATCACCTTATCCACGAATTATACCAATGCGGGACCTTTTAAAACCGAAACACATTTTCAAATAAAGTAATATTTCTTACTTTCCAAAAGTGCCCCTCCCCTCCTCTTATAAAAGGCCACCACCTCTACCTCATTTCACACACTCCTCAAGCCTTTGGCTCGGCCAAACCCTGCCCATTTACTCTCTCCACATCCCTCTCCTAATCCTATAGGATTATCTTTGGGCAGAATCCTTTCAAAGGAAGCCTTTAGGCTCAAATCAAAAGGAGTTACACTTTTAAAGGTAATTCATTCTCTCATGATCATTTGTTTCATTTTGCTTCTCCAACCCCCTAAACACTTTTTATTTACTTCTTTTGTAATAACACCAGTATATTAAATATACTAGGATGTTGTTATAAGATTTATTCGAGCTACACTCTCACACAACTACATCAAATGGTTAAAGAACATACGGTTTCCGTGGATGGTGAAATTCTGCCTCCCGAAACGATGATTGTTCAATACTCATTTAACACCTTCAAAGCTGGCCATTATGATGTCACTATTTTTATATATGATATATAATATGTTTATGTTTTACTTATACTTCTGTATTTTTCATTTGTGCCTTAACTTTATGGCTTCCATTATGGGTATACGCGATATCTTCATTTTAGGAAGTGCGGACTACCGCCCCCTCAAAGTGATGTGATTCGTTAATGCCATACGTGGGGCGTATAAGGGATGGATTTAATGTTATTATATATGATGTTATACTGGAATTATTATATACCTCTATATCATTATTATTTCCTTCCATTAAAGTATGAGATAGAAATGAAAGTAGCGTTCATGCGTACGTACGGCTTACCGTCTCCATGAACGGTGCATTTCATTTCTTATCCCCAAATGTAATGTACTATTATAAGTACATGTATATAATGGATATATATGATGAATGATACATTTAAATGGTGAATATAATTCTGTAATTAAAATATACATACCTCTCATTAAGTTTTAATTCCATTAATATGACAAAGAAATGAAAGTAGAGTCCATGCGTACGTACGGCTTGCCGTCTCCATTAACGGTGGATTTCATTTCTTACCTCTAAATGATTATGTAATATTATAAATACATGTATATGCTGGATATATATGATATATATGATATCCAAATCAGGAATGTCATTCTGGATATAAAGAACCTTTGACCACATGAACAACATGTAATTGTAAGAAGTCCACTTTCGACTTAAGAACCAAATATCGGCAAAACAAATATTATTAACTTAAATGATTACATAGTGTTTATGACTTGTTAATAAGTGATATAAAAGGAATAATAAACTTGAAAAAGGTTATTAATGAAGTATAAATTAACTCAAGTTTATTATTCAGGAGATTAAAGAACGATCGAGTCAAGTCGGACCCGAGGTAAGGGATCCTACAACTCTATTTCTTTTTAAGTACACTCTTTTATGTCATTTATTTTAAGCTCATCTTTCTTATGATTGGGATGTTCTTTTATATTAAATTTACTGTAATTTTTATGTTCATGTGATGAGAAACCCTATTCTCTCTCATCAATCCATTTTGGAATTTTTGAGTGGCGTCGTTAGGCTGCCGAACTTTCGTAAGAGATCTAACCTCTCTCTTTCTTTTTAAGTACTCTCCTTTATGTCACTTCTTTTAAACTCCTCCTTGCAATGTTGGGGAATTTTCTTTTATATTCCACTTGCTGTAAATTCTATTATAATATGATGGGATACTCTATTTGGTCTCATCAATCCATATTCGGAAGTTTTATGTGGCGCCGTTAGGCTGCCGAGTTTTCGTAAGGGATTTTTCATCTCACTTTTATTCCCGTGAGATTTATGCTACATTTGCCACAAATTCCATTGAGTGGTGTATGTACTGCCCATTATTCTACTCTTTGTGTAATATACTTTCGTTTATGAGTATTTACATCAACGACCTATTGTCTTTCTTTCATGGGGTGTATGTTTTGAAAGATACCCATGTCGGTAAGGGAACATTTCACCCTCCTCTTTTTTTAAAAGACTTCTTTTGTTGGGTCTTTTAATTTGCATATTGTTATGTTGGGATATGTTCTCATATATCCTTATTGATGTAAATTTTATGTCGAAGTGATGAGATACACTTTTTATCTCTCATCAACTCATTTTGATGTGATGCCGTTGGGCTGTCAAGGGAACTTTTAACCCAATTTCGATTTCTTTGGGTTCAACATGAAGTCATTGAATATGTCATCCATTGAATATGTGTGAATGACCTTTTATTTTTTTACACTTAATATCTACTTATATTGGGTTTATTTATATTTGTAACACATATTTTTGAGATTGATTTGTCCTTAATTTTAAGGATACCTTCTTTATAAGGGATTTCACCACCGAATAATAATAAATTATTAAAATATGATTATTTATTATAGTATGATAAAAATTGATGTTAAATTAGAGGTTTAGATTAGTATTAAATAATTTATGAATATATGTGGTTTATACAATATAATATGAATTCATAGGTTACCAATTAATTACAAATGAATAGGAAAACCTATTGAATATAAAATAAAATATTATTATGATCACAAAGCTATTTTACCAGAATAAATTAAATTTTCATTTATGTCGTGCAATGAACTAAGTAAAACAATCCTTTCACATGGAACTAATATGGAATATATTAAATGAAACAACAACTTGTTATAAAATGCACACAACAACAACTTGGAATATATTACACACAAAACATACTTTGATTACATTATGCTTATCACTAACGTAGTGTACGATACATGAAACACCGACTTGGTGTATGATGCATGCAACCCTAAGACTCTAAGAAACATATTTTTTCTATATATAATTATTTAAATGATGTAATTAGAACATACCCATTAAACCTTTTTATAGTTACAGTAATAAATACTATTCAAATATTTTTTATAATTGTTTTATATAAATAAAACATATTGTTAATGGAAGATTTGATTTTTGGTAAAGTCCATTTATGTTTAAAAATATTGTTTTCTGGAATAAACCAATACTAAAAATAAGATTATTTTGTGACACATTTAGAAATTTAATTTGATAAAATAAAATTCATTTTTACTTAAAAACATAGAAATTATCCTAGAACAATTGTTTTGGGATTTTTTTGAGAAACTTTATGTTTTTATTAAGAGTAAAAAAATATCGTTTTTAGTTAAAATCTATTTTTTAAATAAATTATTATTGTAAAATAATATTATAATATCTCTTAAGGTAACATAAGATAAATATTAAATCTATTAATAAAATTTAATTCATTATAGTTAATTTCCTTTGAAATTTAATATAAAATCCTAACAAACTTTTGAATTTTTTTCTAGTTTAAAAGCTATTTATTTCTTCCCATTTGTGGGATTTTCATTAATCATAAATTCTCGACATTAGTGATTTTAATTTTGAAAAAAATACATAAAACATTTATTGAGTATAATATTTAGATTATAATAAATCCATGTTAATTTTTGACCAAAATGATTAGTAAAAATTATTAAAAGTAATCACAGTGATTAAGGCCAAAATATTATTCGTTAGGAACTAAACCTTAAAATTAAGGGCCCAAATAACCTTAATACGTTTCCAAAAACAATTTTTTATACATATATATTCCGAAAATCTTTCATTATTGAGTTATTTTGGTTTTTTATGACTTATGTTAGGTACGAAAATATGTACACCTAACTTGTTTCTAATAAATTCCAATTGCGTCATTTCCCTTCCCTATAAAAGGCCACCACCTCTACCCACTTCCCAACACCTCTCAAGCCCCAAATATTTCCCTTAATCTGATCAAATAATCTCCAAAATTCTCTACCTTCCTCCTAGAAGCCATACCTATGTTATAAGGAAACTCAAGGAAGTCGTATGGCACAAACTAAAAGGAGTTACCCGATCTAGAGGTAATATATTCTCTCAAGATCATTTCCTTTATTTTCCTTCTTCACCCCTCTACTATCTCTATTACATTGTTATATGAATAAAATAGTATTGTAAATATACTAGGTGTTTTATGCTATTTTGTTGACCAACCGTTTCACACATCTCTATCTAATGGGTAATGAACATATTGCTTTTGTGTACGAAGAACTACTACCTCACAAAATGATGATTGTTCATTTTTCTATTACCACCTTCCATGGTTTCCATTATGATGTAAAATATGTTTATATATCTCATATATTATATTTACTATTTATTTAATCATATTTATTCTTCTTACAACACATATCTATATACTTTTCATCTTCTGTTAATACAATAATTTCGTTTGAGGATGTATGGACTACCGCCCCTCAGAGTGATTGGATTCATTCATACAATTCATGGATTGTATTAAGTATGATTTTAGTGAATATATAAGATATATATTATATAAAAAATCTAATTAAATAATGACACACACACACACACACACACTTATATGTCATTTTATTTCATTCTTTCAATACGACAATTAAAACGGGAACAACGTTCATGCGTACATACTACTTATCGTATCCATGAACAATGTATTCCATTTTTCACTTCATTATATTATATATTTTTATAATATAAATATAATGAATATAGTTAATATTTATATAATGTTTTAAATTATTGAATTCATGATATATGTATAAATACTAACAATATAACAAATTAAGATACATGCAAAGAGTAGATCGAATATTACACAAAGTGAAACCTTAACATAGGATCGTTAACAAGAAGAGAATATAAGGTCATAGTCAAACCATATATGGTATTTTTAATAAGTATATTTTCATATGAAATATTTATAATAAACTTATATTTATTATACAAGAATCTTGTGAGCGTATGATGAGATTCAAGACACAAGGTAATGGGATTTCATCTAAATATTAATTTCCCTAAGATATATTCTATGCTTTCCAATAATTTATTTTGTGTGGTATATGTAATTCCCATGATTGTATTATATTTATCTTATTTATAAATTTATTGTTATTTACATTTCCATTTTATGATTTTTATTTCATGGGGTTTATGTTTCAAAATATTCCAAATTGGTAAAAAAAATTCTCTCAATTTTCATTTTTTGAGACTCATGTTTTGTTATGAACCTAAATTATATTTTTGGAGTGTATATACAGAAATTTTTACATTTTATTTCTTAAAATAACTTATTTTAATGATATTTTATGTTTCATTTAATTTGTTTCACTTACATGGAGAGTTTACTCCCATGTTACCAAGTTATAAGAGTTTATTGAGACAATCTCAAGGCTTTTCGAGATTGTTAATGATTATACTCATTTGATAAAATTTTATGATACATATCTCAATAACACTCACAAGATTATCTCTCGTATGTTTACTCAAGATATATCTATGTATTATTACTATTTTTAACTCTTTGGTACTTAAGATAATTTATAAAGTGTTCTTAATAAAATATGATTGTATCTCTCTCATAGGTCGGAAATCTATTTTATTTGAAAAACCGTGTGTTAAACATTTTCAAATAAACCATAAAGATAATTCTCATGGAAATGTATTTTAAAAATGTTTTATTGTTTTCGAAGTTTCTTTTATATGTTTTTAATGCCATTTTAATGAAAAATGATTTCAAAAATGTTTTATGTTTAAAAAGTATTTTAAATGTTAATTAGATTTATTTATAATTTTTAAAAGTATTTTCAATGAAATGGAATTAAAAATGTGTGCAATACTTTATTATAAGTTTTCAAAAAACTTTTCAAATATTTTTTTAAAATGTTTTTAATGTTTTTATAAGTTTTCATAGAAAATTTCTTCAAAATGTTATTAATATTCCTTCATAAGTTTTCAAGTAAAAAGGCTTCCAAAACATTTTCTTGATATCTTTATATTTTTTGAAAGTGTTTTAAATTAAAAAGGTTTTTAAATTTTTTTGATGTTTGTATTAAAAGTTTTTCACGGAAAATGTTTTTCAAAATTATTTCAAGTGTTTATTATAAGTTTTCAAGGTATTGTTTTTTTGAAAAACATTTTCAAATGATATTATGTATTAAGAATATTTTTTCAAAGAATAAAGGAGTTTTTTCTTCAAGATGTTTTTGAAAGATATTTTAGAGTTATTTTCCATCAAATATGACATCCTTTGATTTTACTCATACCTTTCTAGGAAATGATATAATGGTAACATTTATATCCTTTACATGAATGGGTTATGCTTAATATCATGGTATTTATAACACCTGTTTCTCTTTCATGGGTTATATGTTTATGAAATATGTTTCTCTATTATGGGTTATGATTTTGATAAAATTATTGTGAAACTATTATATTTTGTCACAGGTTATGATCTTTTAACATTTTTTTATACCCATTTCGTTTCATGGGTTAAGATATGAATATTTAAGATATTTTGGTACATGTATGTATGATTATATTATGAGATGGATGGTACATATATCTCCCTCCAATGAATTTGGTTAACATTTATATCTCTTGATATAGACTTGGATGGTCTTGGGAATGAACCTTGACTACTAAAATGTCCACGGGAGTGAACCATGACTACCAAGATGGTGTGAGGTGTGAAATCATGCTACTAAGATGGCCATGGGAGTGAACCATGAAAAAAAATGGTATGTGGAGTGAACCAATAAAATAGACATGGTCTTAGATGTAATTCCTTGGCTACTATGGAAATCATATTATATGATTATTTTTCATCCACATCCCATGTTTTATTCCAATGTTATGCTTTGATAGGTTATGTTCTTTATTATATTATGATTCTTATCATATGAACTTCCATGCTTTATTCCATGATTCATATATATGATCTTTGATATGCATGGTATGGTCTTATATTTTCATTATCATGTTCTCATACCCTTATTATCCTAATCATTCATACATATCTCCATTATTTACCCTTACTGAGCATTTGATCTCACCGCTTTATTATGTTTCCTTTCCCCAGGTTACGAAGAAATGTTTTATGAAGGAGTAATAATGGTGAAGATATTTATGAGAGATGTTGAAAATATTTCACCCGAATAGAAGATTCTTTTCCATGATTTAAAAGACACTAAACTATTATGGTCTTTGGGTATTTATTTTTGTGATGTAAAAAATATTCAGCTAAAATGATGTAATATCCATGCATTTTAAACCAAGGTTTCTATAGTTGGTATTAATGGAAAAGATTAGTAATAATTTGGAAACTAGTATAAGAAAACTTCAGTGAGATCCAAAGGTATAGTTATAAGGACATTTCTAGTGATGTCTCTAAGGATAAGTATAAGTATGAGTTTACATTTTGGAAAATGTCCTGGAATTTTGGAAAAGCGTACATTTAGTGGTTTCCTAGTAATAAATCCCTATCTATATACTATAAGTGCATGTGGTTCTGGAACAGATGTACCTAAGGGTAAAAAATCCAATAATATGTTTTGGTCCTGACTCAGGGTGATCTGGTATAGGACAACGTGCCTTGCTGCACATTATATTTTACCCTCCTGGGGGATATGCTTTGAAAATTCACAAAATCTCCATAAACCATCATGAAAGATTTATATATAAGTTGTTAAACAAGAACCTAGGACAAACCTAGGGTTTCATATATTAAGACTGGTGTCATGATTTATAAATCCCATAAGTAAATATTTTCATGACAATGTTGTTTTCTACAATGAAAAGGAATTATCACATTGTGATCCTAGTTTTAGTAAATTGTGGGAACAAGAAGGAACTGTATTAATGTTGATTGTGATGTATGATATTCTAATGAGTTTTAAATTGGGTTAATCATTAGATTAAAAGATGTTTTGATCATGCCTAATCAGTTTTCAAGAATCATGATAACAACATATACCTTAACCATCTCTTAGAATCACCAAGGAAGGGAAAGAAGGAGTTCACTAAGAGTTTGGGTAAAGGAGACTGTAGAGTAAAGAGGATTCAGTTTCCTTTGTGTCAATAATTTTGAAAGAATCACATAAATTAATTTATTAGAGGTACACGAAGATGTTTTAATTGGGGTAAATAAGGACACAAAGCAAGTTAGTTCACATGAAAAATGAAGAGTTTGGTTAACAAAATGGATGATAATATTAGACTCTGATTGTCCTCATAAAAGGGTTTGTGTTTTAAGTGTGGAGTAAATGGTCAGTATGCATCTTAATTTTCCAATAGTAAAGAATTTGAATATAATCATCACGGTGGTATGATTAATGGTTACATTTTGGATAATGATGAGACTACAAATGAAATTTAATAGGAAATAGTTATTTTGTAATAGAATGAGTTATCCTTGTTAATGAAAAAATGATGAGGTGGAATCATAAAATTTTATATGTATTTGGATTAAAAAATTAGGTTTTATAAATGATGAAATATACAGGGTTTGTTCTACTTATGATTTTTTCTCAATATTTACAAGTTTATATTGAATGTTCCCAATGGACTAGAGGATTGATTTAATGACAATGTGATTTGTTGAATAAGGGAAGGTAACCCTTATTATGTTCTTTATGTTATGATAATTAGGTTATAAATAAGTAAATTGGATGGTACTAATTACTATGGAACAAAGTAAGGACCTGTTAATAGATGGGTTATGCTTTCATTGGTAAAGTTGAAACCATATTTAGATTTAAGGAGTATTTCGAGTATACTTTGGAATAAGGATGAATGTATGATTTCAAAAAGGATTTAAGATAATTAAGGTTATTACCATATTTCAAGGGAATATAGGATAAGGGTATTCACATGTTTGTAATGTGATAAAAAAGATTCACATTGTGATATATGTGGGATTAATGTTAATATGATTTAATTAATTTTTTAAATATTTTTATTTCCATTATTCAGAAGGGTTATAAGGTTAACCATTCTTGGAAATTTAAGTAAAACTTCAGTGTAGGTATTTGTGTATTGAATTTGTGTTAAAACCCATGGATAAAAGGACGTGTAGTGATTAACCTAATATAAAGGATGTCAATCATATTTATTTTTTAGAATTATATTAGAGTGATTTTACAAAAGGATATCATTTATGTCGGGTGATAAGCAATCAGGTTCAGCAAGGCTGTGGGTCTTGAACCCATGACCAAATAATGACAAGGTTTTCACAATAACCAATAGCCTACATGATGTCCTTGTTTATTCATAATTATTTTTTTATGAATATTATTCATGATGAATTGGTAGTGTTAATTTTTATAAAGAGTGATTAATTTATTAACCATATTGTTTTTTTAGAATATTCATAGATAAATTGTTAAAAGTTTCATTCTTTTATGATACTTAATATCTGTTAAAGGTGTATTTTAGTGCATTTGGAATCAAAGTTAATTTCATGAAATCTATTTATAGAAGTAATGGACTAATTGTAAATAGATAAAATCACAAACAAATAATGATTTTTTTATTCTTGGTCAATAAAACAATTACTTATGATCAGATAATTATAAAAAAGAAAATGTTTTGACCTATTACCATAAATTTTATTAAACTGATGGCCTTTTAAATCATAACAGATTAATGACTTTGAGGCCCTCAACCTTTCATTGATCATTCACTAGTTTGTGATTGATGACCTCAATCACTCCATATAAATATTTTCCATTTTCCTCCATGTCCAATCATCAATCCCAACATATGTTCTGTTATGTGGAAACCTAGTTATATGTTACTTTTGGTAACCATTATGGTACAAACATTCCCTTTTTAAAGTAAGATTTATTATTCATTTTTACAATGTGGGTATTTGTAAATGAAACTTTCATGTATTAAACCTTTGATAACCCAAATAAATTTATAGAGAGAAATTCATTTTAAGGTGGGAGGAATGTAACACCTTGATATTTTGTGATTTTTTTTCAAATTAATTTAAACTTTTTGATATTTTTCATTTCATGGAATACAGAGGATAATTAATTTTATATTAATGCACTATGTTTGGCTAGAGTTATACGCAACACCAAGTTAATCATACACTACACGAAATATAAACATTGGCCTGCTCTACATAGAATAACGAGGTTATCTTATGTTTTACACATTAATGATTTTCCCTGATGACTTTTGTAACATGGAAGACCATGGTCTACTGAAAGATAATATATTTTTTAAATTTTATTATTTAATATATAATAAGATAAAACATTGGCGTTAAATTATAGGTTAGGAATATTATTAAATAAATTTTGAAAATATATGTTTTATACAATATAATATGATATTATAGGTTTCCAATTAATTATAAATGAATATGTAATTTTTTTAATAAAATATAAAATATTATTATGGTCACTTAGCTGATTTACCCTAATAAATAAAATTTTCATTTATGTCTTGCAATGCACTAAGTCAAACATTACTTTCATATGGAAACGACTTTTCATTTTTTACAAACAAATCCGATTAGAATATATTACACACAACAAAAAATTGGTGTATGTTAAATGAAAAAATGATGTGGTTCTCCTTACAAGCAACACCTTCTTGGCATATATTACACGCAACACCAACTTGGATACGATGCACATAACACTAGGTTTCTATGAAACATATATTTTTATATAATTATATAAATTTGATAATTATAACATAAACATTAAACATAGTTATATGAATCTTAATAACTAATTTTAAAATATTTTTATAATTATTTTATATAAATAAAATATATTGATAATGAAATATATGATTTTTGGTAAAGTTCTTTTATGTTTAAAAATATCGTTTTCTGAAATGAACTGATTTATTAATAAAATTAATTTTAGACATATTTATAAATTTAATTTGATAAAATAAACTTCATTTTTGAATTCATAATGTCGAAATTATCATATGGTGAATTTCTGAGATTTTTCTGAGAAACTTTATTTTTGGACGAATAATGAAAAATACTACTTTATAGTTAAAACTACCTTTTTATTTAACAAATTATTAATGTTAAATGATATTTTAATTTTTTTATGGTAAATATAGATAAATATTAATATATTAATACAATTTAATTCGTTATAATCAATTTCACATTGAAAATTAATATAAAATCTTAACAAACTTTTGAACATTTTTCTACTTTAAAAACTCGTTATTTCATCCTATCTACGAAATTATCATTATTCTTAAATTTTTTGTTTCTATGATTTGAATTTCAAAAAACAAACATATAACATTTTATTTTTTAAAATATTTAGATTCTATTAATACCAATATAATTTTTCACCAAAATGATTAGTAAAAGTGGTTACAATTAATTAATGTGATTAAGGCCAAATTAAGATTAATTGTAGACTAAACTATAAAATTAAGGGCCAAAATGACCTATACAATTTTAAAACACCCATTGTATTTCCATATTTCTTCCATAAACCTTCATTTTTGAGTGTGTCAATTTGTATGACTTTTTTTAGGTAAGAACATGTGTACACTTAACTTGTTTTTAAAAAATTCCAAGTGAATCCTTTCACTTCCCTACAAAAGGCCACCACATCTAACTATTTCACCACACCTATAAAGCCTATTGAATATCCAAAAAAATGATTATATAATATTCCAAAATCCATCCCTTCCTTCTATAATCCTTACATTTATCATAAGGTAACGTAAGGAAGCCTTTTGGTACAAACCAAAAGGAGTTACCTGATTAAGAGGTACTGTATTCTCTCAAGATCATTTCCATTATTTTTTTCTCCACCCATATAATCTCTATATTCCATTATTGTTTGAAAAAATTATACTGAATATATTATGTGGTTTTTATTATATGGTTTTGACCTTAACAAACACACACCTCTATCTAATGGGTAATGAACATATGGTTTTTGTGTACGGTAAATTTCTGCCTCACGAAATGACGATTGTCTTTTTTTATATTACTACTTACCATGGTGGCCATTATGATGGAAAATATGTTTATATATGTCATATATTATTTATTTATTCTTATTTATTCCTTTTAAAACACATATATTTTTAATTTTCATTCAGTGTTAATATGATAATTTCATTTGAGGAACTGTGGACTAACTTCCCCTCAAAGAGATATGATTCCTACATGAATGGCCAAATGTCCTTAGTTTTTTATTCATATCTGATAATACCCATTTTAAGGGTTTAAGGAGAACCCATATATGACTCATAAGCTTCTTGACATTAGAAGACCCCAAATTATTAAAGGAATTCATCCCAATTAATGAAAAATTGAAACTGCCCCTCCACAGCGTTTGCATCGTGA